>LOND01000704.1:50660-65900 GCA_014220965.1 Paragonimus kellicotti | reverse complement strand
GAAAATAGAATACTTACGAGAATTTCGAATAGCCTCCTTGAAGGAAACGTAATCGAAATGACACAAAATGGCCAGTGAGGATCTCATGAGAAGTCAAAATGAGTGTGAAATCACTTTCAGGTAGTGTATTCAAAACGTTTGTACCAACTAATGGAAAGAGTGGCCATATTCGATCATTTGCGAGCTGATGTATAACGGAAATTATGCAAGGAGCTCAACACCATACTATACACACTAAGATACATTTGAGCTGGAAATCCATCAGATATCACGATGCTCGACAGGGGATTGCGACAGTCAAGAAACAATCAGTAACCATGGGGTCAGTTCTGTTAGTACAAACCTATCGCATCTTCAACGATAATAACAGCAATACTAACAGTAATAATAGTAGGGACTAAACAGAGCTTGGTTTATAAGGGAGAAAGTCACAAGCAATGTATCTAGTAACAAAGCGAGTCCTAATAAACACAATGCAATAAGCTTTTGATCAAAAAAATACAGCCTAGAAACCTAGTCCCTTTGCATTGAGAGACGTTTGCAAAGCCACTAGTTTGCAATCATCGAGTAAGATGACCAACCAATATAAAATACTTAAACAGTGAGGAATGAAGTCGATGGGATGATATGTATGGATTGCATCAGATGAATGCCAATGAACAGACGACACAGGCACGGGTAGTCTTACGATCCACGGAACGCAACAGAAAAAAGTAGGAGCGAACAGTTTTTTTTTTTAAATCGACACATTGCTCATGAACATCATTTAACAAACAACTACCCAAGACCGGCTTGCTTCGTACTAATAGGTATCCAAAGCACCGGGATCAATGATAGCACGTCATAAGCCGATCAGGTAACTGAATAACTAACCGGTTATCACATCAACAGACGTTTGTTGCAATGAGAAGGCAGAATTATGGGTGGAAGCCGGACACTGTTGGGCTACCTAAACCTAGGCAGAAACAATGAGGAAAAAGGGGTCCGAACCTGTGGTCATGCGACTGATAGCCGGCATCATTACCATTGTTACCGTCAGCTCACTTACTGTACACGAGCAGATGAATACTCGATATATGTAAACCCAAGGATCAAATTGCAAAATACAAACAGTCAGTCGCAAGATTCTCAGGGTCGCTTTGAATTCTGCTCAAAATGGGTAGCTACGGTCAACACCAGGAAAGCTGCAGCGGACGTGGCAGTCGTAAAGAAGAAGAAACATTTCGAATGGGGACAGAAGATATGTGCAAATGCCCGACATCCGGATGAGTTAAGCACGGTCAAAGCGTGTGAAATAAACTAACCACAACAATGGCTTTGCAAACATAAATCACAAGGTGGTATACTCAAAAACACTTCATGGTACTCTCCGATTAATGCAGTGCAACCGTGGGGAAACACTCACGTCGAACAGACTTCCGGGGGACACAAAGTTGGTTGCAATAAGTATCTCCTTTAAAGAAACAAACTTTTCAAACCCATATTGGAAACAGTGGAAGAGAGAAATGAAATGAACTTAGATATACAAGAAGAAACAGTATCGCAACCTTGTCAAACCAAGCCTAGCCTATTTGCAGGGCGGATCATTAGAGTACACAAAAAGCTGTCTCTTATACACATCTAACACATCGTTCCAGCGATCCGAAATCTCTGCCGCACTTGCCAAGTCAACGCACATTCACTCGGATGTGTGCGGCGTTCTTCAGAGATGATCCCTTACGAATGTAAATGGAACGTTCACAACTCCATTGTTTCAGTACAGCATGTATAATGGCTTTGCTCGTAACCACGTAGTTGCAAGGCAGACACTGTTGCATGACACCAAAGTTTTATTTAACAGAAAAAGCCCAGCCCAGATCACTCGCAGGTATGAGGATTATTGCAGTTGTCGCATTATGTGATAGTTGTGTAACGAACATAAGCAGCAATATGAGGGTCGCCCGAAAGTACACTTATTTTGGAGAGGGATTACGGCACTAATGAGACCTTGAGAACAGTTGTGATGAGACTACAGCATCAATCACGAGCACGTCTAGTATAGCGTCTTTTACATATGAAACTGTCGTGCGCACAATCATATTAATCAGCTACATGAAAAAAAGTTTTTCTTCCGAAAAGGAAACACCTATGAGTTCTTTGGAAGATATGCCTCATTGAAATGAGTACCATATCAGAGCACTGATCTATAATTTTTTAACTGCCGTCTATAGGATCTTTGATGTCGAAATGAGCTACTATCCACCGTGTTTCATATACCAACGAGTTTCAACAACCGAAGATTGCGCAACTCAACCAACTTAAGGTATGTTCAGTCGGACTAAGACCCAATCAGAATGATTGTTGGGATGGACTATGTGCTCTATCGACTGTAAAGAATTTCCTTTATTTTCCAACAAGCGTAGTGTTACATCGTCTCCTTCAAAAATCTAAACATCCAGACTACAACTACAGATAGAATACTATATATAAACTCTTGTTATAACCGTTTAAACTAGTTTCGGTAAACTTCCTTTTTCCAGAAATCGAAATGTCGTTCCATACGTGAACAGATCTACTGTATCAGTGATGGGATTGGAGTTAGCTGAAGTCGAACAACTGTTGATCACCATGCACAAAGTGCGTTCCTCAGCCCAGATCACTCTGACGCTGACAGCTGGCCACATTCATGAGTATGCCTGATAACAAAGAGCATCACATATGTTTCATCGAATAGCTTCTTACTCAACTATGCGCTGAACTGGAGTGTCGATGGAGCATATCGTCCGGTAAATATATGAAATTATACACCTGCGAGTGTAGAACATGTTGATAAAAAGGACTGTCCTTAAAAAAACGGGAAGAACAACGTCAGTACCGAATGGTTATCAAGTCCAAATGAGGAATCATTGTTGGGAACGTAATGAAAAATGGAGGCAGTAGTCTGAGTCAGACAAAAAGGCCAAATATAGAGAGCCAAAGCTAGCCGTGGGACAAGCTCATCTATATACATGTGACTAAAACAGTGTCAACTGATGCTCCATCGACCGAATGCGAACTGAGCAGAACACTCGAGGAAAGGTTGCTGAGGCATCAGTTAAATTGGATAAACAGTGAACTCGTGTAGTAGTTGATGAAATATATTGTAAAAAACAAGGGAGATCGAAAGTACACGTTTGACAACAGCTATGTCATGCTACAGCTAGATATGATATACAAGTTATGCTATGCTGTCGTGTAACCCTTTAAGTAATTCGCGAGATCTACATAGCCGGTTTATGCAACCTTATGCAACAGAATTCTGGGTAACCATAAGACTCAGAACTTTGATTCAAAGCGCGGCAATCCGCATTGTCATGAGAAAGGTAATCACTTTATACCACAAGATCTTTGGTCCCGAACAGTGGTCATTCAAATCTAGATGTGTGTATTGACAGAAGGTACACTGCTTTCTGATCACAGGCGTAAGAACTGGGCCATTCGTTGAAGGTTCACATCAACGACAATCACTAATGGCAAGTATGCACTTCCGCAAAAAAACTATCTCTATCACCTTACGAAAATTTGGAACAAAATAAACAATAACTTAGTTCTGCAAAAGGAACAAGGAATACTGTTTCGCTACCCTGGTTTCGTATTGCGCATTACTAGGTGCTCACTATCACGTAACAATGGACGCCACATACCGGTCGGACTGTGTAACAGATTTACTAAGTTGGAGGGGACAGCCGTACAAAATCTAGATCCTTGATAGATTCGAACCAGCAACAGGCACGACATGCACCCATGTACCAGCTGCTCGGGCTTTGAAGCTACGCCGGAAACTCAAAAAATCAAAATTGAGCTCAGTTACTCAATCATGCCGCCGTATAAACATGAAACACACTAGCAGATAGGCCCACTCGAACAGCTAACGGAAATGTGTGGCAAACTCGCTAATTTAAGTTAAAAAAACAGTTTCGAAATTCTGAGTTTCACGTGAGCGCAAACCAGTGTCAAGAACAACACGCTTCATCAGTTGGGCTAAGAAGTTTCGCCGGAAGCTCAGAAATCACAAATTTGAGTTCGGTTACTTGCTCATCCATCTTGTACCATACGGAACCCGTCTGACAGTGACGCTGGTGGACTCTAGTGTTAATTATTTGGAAGTGCCTGCTAGGACAGACTTTCCCAAGGAACACTTGGCGAACTACGTGGGATACGGTGAGATGGATGGACAACGCAGATCAAATGTGAAATTTATGAGCTCTCGGGGTGGCTTCGTAGCTTAACTAGTAGAGCACACGCCGTGTATGGTGCATGCAGTTCGTGTCATTGGCTTGAATTCAGTTAAACTCCAGAACTTTCACAGCTGAACCGTTTATAAACTAAACATAAACGTGGGGTATTGCTGGTGGTGTAACCAGTTAGAAATAATGTTATCGCAAATATTTTTCAATCTCTCTGAAAGAGGATACCCAAAAACGAATTTACTTGTTGCGAAGAAAGGGTAAAAAAAGAAACTGTCCAGTAAATCATCTGTAGCGCTCACTGTTAGGTTAAATGACGTGACGGTACTCGAGACTTTAAACAAAAAGTCATAAGGAGAAATTGACCCACCCTCGCGTCGTTTGCTAGACTTCGTATCCTCCAAAGCTGGTATTAGTTTTTCTATTATACCATAATGTTTCAAGGACATGATACCAAGACCGCTGGCGATTCCGGCAATGCCGTGAGCTGCACCGTGGCGTTCCGCGTAGACGGGTGAGCCCAAAAGAGTGGACATGAGGCGGGCGATCGTTTTTGTCTTCTGTTCCTCCGACAACTTCGTGACTAATGAAGCCAAGCAATCCTCAACAGCTTGTTGTACCTGGAAGGCCATATTCAATTAGGTGTGACGCCATAGTTGATGCATGGTTCACAAGACAAAAACTAACTATTCCCTACTGATAAATTGTCAGTTGCCGAAAATAAATTAAACATCATGTATAGTTTAGGGCACATTTTGTATTCCGTTAGATTTACCGGACTCTTTTTGACAAGGGGGCAACTGGGAAATCCACGTGAATTTTAAAGCCACAGTCAAATGTGACGCAAAATACACTACACGCAGATCTCCGATTGCTTGTCAGTAATAAAAACGTTGGTCAGGAAATTTGATGAAGTTCAACTTGACTAAGAGATTCTGAGCCAGAAGGTATCGATCAGAATTAACAGGATAGTTGCTGTACCTAATCTTGGGGTTATCAAGCAATCGGAATAATATCCCCAAACGAATATGTCTGACCATTTGGATATAACAATTCAATCGTGCCGGATGTGAAGTCGATGGTGCCGTGGTCGACAGGGTTGTTTCGTGTAATCGTGACCGGAACTAAAATCATACATACAGTTCTGACGAGTTCTAACAAAATCGAAACTCAGTTCTAGTGCTTTCTTTCCGGAAAGGTTGCAACAAAGGTCTGCGTGAACGCGAAGGCTGCGATTAATTGGAAGTGGCACTAAATCAAAGCTCATCTTTTTGGTAATACTCAACTCTTGGTCAGTAGTAGTCGACAAAAAAATGTACTACTTGGTTTTCAAACAAATACACGCAAATTATGTCCTTAGTCACATTGTCCTGGTGCCATTAAGAAGGTGAGGGTTTTATATCGCCAGCCCGGTTCTGAGTGGGATAGACAGCGACGCTTGTTCTTTCCGTGTGGTATATTGATAATTCAGGCGAATCTACACGTGACATTGTCAGTACTTTGGACGGCAGGTTCTACGAAACATTCTGGTAAATTAGCATGCATACAAATGTGACAGCCTAGACGTTTATATACAGCCGACGTCAATATCAAGAAAACGGTAACAGATAAGTATCCTGGGAGAAGAAAGTCGGAGAAGACAATCGACGAGATAAACTTGTTTAATGGCACAGTAATTCGGGACATTGGCTGGAATTTGTTGTTATACCCAACAGTAATGTCAACCAGAGGCATTCACTGACTTTTAGACACCATTCAAAAAGTCGGAAAACACCCTATTGAAATAAGCCACGACGTTACACCCTTCATACCTCAAAACATACCATACACCAGTCACTGAATTCACGTGGAGCACAATGTAGAAGAAGACGAGTTTGTATAAGTAAAACTTGTCGGAGCTAACGAAACCTGTGAGTCAAGACTTGAATGTTAGACGATCCACAGAATTTATCCATTATGACTACACAATGACGATCCAGCGTTAATGTGGTGTTTCCAGTACACGCGGAAGATGCTTCGGAGGCACTGGTGGTCGAAGACAGACACTGTGAACCGCCACACCAACGGGTTACGCAGATATAACACCTCTATAGAAAGACTGTGCGTACAAGTGTAGTAAGCGCTTGGATCTACAAAAAAAGGCTGATGCAATGCCGCAAGTTGGCAAATTCCACTCATGCTCAGGTATACGATTAGTAATACCACCCGACATTCCACCGGGAACGACATAACTCTTGGATAAAGCTAATTAATCGACTAACTCTAAATCCTAACCATTCCGAGTGAACGCAGACGTGCCCTTATCTATTTTGTGACGACAAAATGTATTTTGAGGATGTGATGACTATGTGAAAGTGATGAACTAAAACTGTCCAAGATGTCTTGAGTTACTGGTGAAGTATCACAGAATGAGGCCATATCATCTGCATACTCAGTCTTACTCCTGGAAACATGTTTATACGTTTGTATTCACACCCGACCTAACCCAACGTTAAAGTGATTAACAGAAGGGCTGAACAACAGCGTCGCACCCACGTTCATGAGAAGTTCAGTGAGAACCAGTTGGCTTGAGCTAAACAAATGAATCGAGTGATTACCACAACCATTCTCATAGATAGGCCTGAAAAAAATGACGTGCACGAGATCGGGTACGCAAATTAGGAAACAAGGAAGTATGAATTTTAAACACCTACCACATCGGAAGGGAAGTTCAATGTCGTGATAAGACGGTTAAAAATGTTCCACACTTTCGGATCATCTGCTGCAAGGTTTTGTGAAAGTGATCCGGTGAGGATCAGCACGGATTGACGAACGGCATCTAATTCAGCAACGTTAGGTGCCTTGTTTAGGAACGTTTCCAGAATAGGAAGAAGTTGACCAAAATGAGCCTGAAAAATGAAATTCGATGAAAAAAGTTGGGAAAATCGATAACACAATAATATGTGTCATAGGAACAAAATTAGGATAGGACTGGTAAACATCAATCAACATGATCAGATTGACAGAATAAAAGAGAGATTGATGGAAAAGGGCAACAACAGTGAGCGTAATGCCAAGTAACCTTCTGAAGAGCAGTGAACGAACAAGATTCAACCAATGTACCATTTAAGAAGACGGAAACCTCAAAATATTCCACAAGACAATGACATCGTGAAGAGTGTGATGGGAATGAGCAGAAACATGAATTGGAAAAAACAGGCAAACAGCCCTCACATGCAGTTGTCAAAATGCATAACGCAATACGCCAAACAGATTAGATATGACCGACTGATGTTCGATGGGTTTCCTGAATGCTAAACCAACGCCAGCTGCACCGTGCTCTGTTTGTGTTTTCTAGGCTAGACCAAAAGCAATATTCTGGTTGTCAGATTGTGGCTTGGTCACGTGACATAAAAGCGTTGACATTAAAGTAAGGCGTTCCCAACTCGAGTTCAAGGAACAACGAAACTTTTTGGTTAGTAGCACTTCCGGATATGGCCAAAAAAAAATTAGTAATCAATAGTGCTCAGGTTGTAAAATTCTCTGTGTCAAATTAACTTCGATTTGACGTTCACGGTTATTATGCCACGGTAAGTCGTATTTCATAGGTTTTAAAGAAGCGATCACCATCGAGTAACTCGGGCGAACGAAAACTACATTAGAGTATCCGTTTGGTTTCCACTTTTTCGTCGCGTTTTATTCATATACTCTTGGTACTTGCTGTTTGGTCCAATACGAAATGTTAGTGTAGTTCAAATTACGTTTTCTGATTGCAATGGTACACAAATACAGCCATCTTCTTCTCTATGAACAGTTAGGATTTTATGTCCAATAAACAAGCACCCTAATGCCCACTTTAAAAAATGGGGTAGTTCAAACAAACTAGTCACCTAAAAACGGCTTATTCATCACCAGCAGAAGATAGCTAACCAGCACTGGTGTTGCCGCTATAAAGAGGAAAATAAACTTTTCCAGAAATGCCCTCGAAACGTAAAAAGGGTTGTTGTGTTCATTATAACGAACGTCATTAAGACGAGGGTCTCATTACAACGAAAATACGGTCATCTAATACATACTTGCGTTCATCATACCGAATTGTACGGAGTGGATAACAGGACGAACGCATTCATGTTGCTTACACGTGCGTCAACAGATATCGGTACATATAAACTGAACTGCACTCACAACGGACAGCAAATTTCGCGTCCCTACAGGTTTCCCAGCCATCCCTTTTCGAAGTCAACAGTTACTGTGTCTCCCCTCTAAGCGCTGCTCACAAAAAAAAATGTGGCTGAGCGTTGGCATATGATAATTCTGTCGTATCTAATGAGAAATCAACGTTGTAGTGATCAAAGCGCTTGCCTCATGAAAGCATGAGCTAAGTCCTAGTTCCGGCAGTGGCAAGAGCATATGCACTACTGACGAGCTCTAACGAGAGCGAAACTCGAGTATACTGTTTTTTTTCGAAAGGGGATAATTGAAAACCTTTGGGGAATGCAACAGCTGTTCTGGTCAATTGTGACTAATGTTCAATTTATATTAATCGAAGTCCCCCACTACTTATCAGGGTAGTGGTTCACATTCACAGTTATGTATCCTTCTCAATTGGGTTTTTCGTGCAACTCGTCTGCTCTTCAAGTCTACCATGTAGTGTGTCAAGTTATTGAAATCATACCAGGAAAACATCAGAGACAGATGAACTTGAGCCGCACGACAGATACAAACATACCGTCTGTTCGTTCTATTCAGTTTGGCGTAGCCGAATGAAGATGAGCGGTGGTCACAAGGAAATAAAAATAGCCGAACTGAGTAAAGGTGAGGTGGTGTGAACTCCGCCTATCATTCAGAACAATCCTCAGATGAACAATGTTCAGTCACTTGCGATGAAGTAGGCAACGTCTTATTGATAATAAGCATAACCGATGGGACGTCGCGGCGAGCAGAAAGTGTGCAATGATGTACAAGTATATTGCTATGACCCATGCACAGAAAGCGAAGTAGCAGTGTCTATGGCTGGCCAAGAAGTGAAATGATTCGGGTATTTGGTGAATTCGTTATAAAGTAATGACCGTTATTACGAATTATTTTCTGGCCTTCCAGCAGTCGTTAGATAGGTAACTCTATCGTACTTTCGTTTAGTTTTGTGTTTAACAAACAAGAACCCCAGCACAACAGTTCGTAAGTAATTAGAACGCTAGCGTAACATGCCAAACATGTCTGATTTTCAAGATCAATTGCGTTATGGCTGCGATAAGTGGAATCAGTGAATGTCTCAGTAGAAGGCGGGGATCATGTCAACCTATCGTTGTAGGTTGGGCGTGAAAATCGATACACTGACAGATTGCCGAAACTGTCACGATCTGAAAAACAGACATCAACAGTATCGTCCACAACAAGCCGCTGGTTTCAAAAGAACGGCTTACGATACATATTGTTTTAAACAGATTTCGCAAATGTTTGACATTTCTGTCCATCAGAAGACTCCACATCATCCGCTTTTTTAAAGTAACATATGTCTCTTCTTAGTATAAAGCAAAGGAGCACCAGTATCACGATTTGCCCATTGAAGTGTGCCCATAAATTGCTGCCCCATATGTACTATGTAGAAAGACGATCACCAGAAAGATGAGTTGTTTACTTCAGCATAGGCACAATCGCGCGTGAGTGACACTGTGGCATTGACAGTCAAAACCATAATACCGGTAGATACTACTCGAGGCCTGAAATGTATGCAAGTGCATTTCTCATAACTCAACGCTATACAGTACAACCACAATGCATGCAGACAGAAACACATTACCCTACACATCACACGACGGATACTTACTCTGCCGTATATGGAAACAGCGTTAAGTCCAGCCTGTAACATTACAGACTGCACCACAGAATTGCGATCGTTCAGTCCATCTGGCACCAAGAAACGGAACATTTCCAAAAGCCACAAGTCAGCTCGGTTACTCCGGTCGGCGTCTTTGTCTGACGAAGTCGAATCCTGTGTGACTGCCGTTATTGTCGTGATTGGTCGTTCACGATCCATATCGATCGGCTCCGCTTTAGCAGCTGAAAGGCCTTTCCGCAGCGATCGAACAGTTTTTACTGAGAGATTGGGTGACTCTGACAAACGAGCCAAAGCGAATGCCAAACCAACGCGCTCTCGCCACCGATCGGCGGATTCCGGTACCAATATACGACCGACACTGTCTTTAACAGGTGGATCACGCTGACAAAATGGTTCATTGAAAGGAAGTGAACAGGCTTGGAATGAGTCTCATAAATATTTAAGGAAACCCAATCATCGGAATCAAACAACACTTTGTCATAATTCAAAGACTGGGTTATAGATCTCGGACGCCCATATGGATGTCCAAAAAAACGGTAATAAAAAGGAGCAAAAAAAACAAAAGATCACTTTATATAGCAATTTACTTACGTGAAGCATCACTTTGTACAGATGAACAAGTTGTCCCAGAGCAACCGCCAGTTCATCCGCCGATCGGCCCATCAAGCACAAAGCGAAAGCATCGGCCGTGGCTTTCTGCACAGAAGCCACGGGGCGGGTGGTTTCCAACAGAAGACGTTGAGCCAGAACCATTGGCTTCATAAGTGAGATTGTTGGTGTATCGCATAGACGAACAAGAGACGATTCTTGGTTCTCTTCCTCAATGACAGGTTGTTCGCAAGCAACATCAAGTCCGAACAAAAACCACAAACTAGGAAGAACAGCAAACAGGTAAGGATCAATCGAACATGAAAAAATATCTCGGATATTGCGAGAAATTTCAAGAGTACGATAAATATATCTACTGAAATACTTCACTAAGACTGACAAATACGCTGAAAATGGAATCGGTAGACAAGTCACACGATCGGCCGGCGTCACATGATGAACCAGTAAAACTCACGTGGCGAAGGTGTAACTCACCGTTCGGCCAAGACAGCCACTTCCGAAGATAGATCACTCCGTGCAATCCAAATCCGAACTTGAAGAGTGGGCCAAAGTGGAAGACTAGGCCAAAACGCAGGAGTTTCATACGGCATACTCAACACATCATCGCCTTGCTCCTTCAATAGATCGGCAACCATCTGTGCCTGTTTCTGCTTGCGGCGTTGGTTTTTGTTGAGTTTCTTCTTGGACTTATTTTCGGCCACATTTTTGATACTAGCTTCAGTCACGGTTTCCGGCTAAATCAGGCGTACGGCCGACATTCGCATCCACATTACTAACATGAGTAAAGGATGGCTCAGGTTGCGCTTTGAGGACTTTCTCGACGAGTGATGGTATCTTCTGGATAAGGATTAATATACACTAGGGGGAAAAGAAGGATGGAAATATTACCTGCTCCTAATCAAATCGAAAGTGAGCTAGTTAAAAATGACCGTAGCAAGAAAGGGAGAACAAGTGACGAAAATGGTAGCGGTAATTCAGCGAGAACTATGTTTTAATGAATAGAGTTAAGGGATTAAGATTGCGTGGAATTGTGGTTATTCACCGAACAGATCTAGGTCTAAGGAGTGAACTAAAACAGATAACCGACCAATGAGATTGCAGTCTGGATGGACTTTAATGAACGGTCAACTGATAATGTGTGATGGGACTTGTTATGATCCGCGAGATCCGCGCGAACTAGAAATGACTAGCGCACTCGTATACGATATGCGAACCCCGAAAACATAGCAAAAACGTAGACACTCAAAGTTCCATAAAAACGAGATCTTGACCTTTCACTCAAAATGTATTTAACCCCAAACGAAAACCAACATAGCAGGCCAGCGTCGTCTTATATATGGATCATAACTGGTCTCGAAAAACCTCACCTTAATTGATACAACAAAAGTGGAATCGGCCAATCAAAAGACAATGAAGAAACACAGACCACCATTGAGTTTCAGCACGCTATAGCGCGAAGCAATAAAATCACACATTATAAGATAGTTTTCGAATAAATCATGTGAAATAACTCAATTTTGAGGTGAATACTCAGTTTAAAGGGTTAACTTCTATCGTTGCTCTGATAACCGTAAACCTTGTACCAATAATTGGTTCATTCACCTTGACTACTTAACGTATAAATACGCGTCTCTATAAAGTCGAAGAAAAAAAATACAGTCCCAAGGGACGATAAAAGAGCTCTAAGCACAGCGATCCTCGAAAGATGTCACAAAAACGAACCAAGAATACTATAAACGAAATTGGCAACCACGTGAAAGAAAAATAAACTGAGAGCAAACTGTCAAACAGGAGTTAACAAGGTTGGATTAACAACCAGAGTTAACAATCATCTGTTGAACACCTCACGGAGTTGACCGCAAGTATCTCCATACTTTTGCTCAACCAATCAATCCTTTTCAACCTCGAGCCACACCCGTGGGTACGGTAGTCAACCGACCGCCCTGACAATGGTCCACCAAGTTGCAGAGTGATAAATAGGTATAAATGTATAGCAAAGAAAAAGGACAGAGGAAAAATAAAGAAACAAGGACAACTGAGTTTCACGGAAGAGTCAACATGTTTGTGGATACTGTGTGCGACACAACGTCATGTCACAGTGTATCCAATCAGCGGTCTGGATGGTCACGAACTCTCCAACCGGAAAGACGGTACCCACCGAACATTGCTTATTCGGAAGGCCACAGATTTTATAACCCGTGACAACTTTATCTCCTGGCTTCCTTGCAGTATCTTCAAACTATCAGCAGCCACACTGAACAGAGCGAGGTGTGCCCGACGCTCCATCGGTATACGGAGTACATGACCCAACCAACGAATACTATGAATTTTCACTATGTCGGTCATAGGTTGCGAACTTGCACGTTTCTCAAATACACGCCGATGGATTGTTGCGCTGCTCACAAAGTCAACCAATTTGACAGAATAACTGGCGGAGATAACAATGATCGAATACCGAGAGTCTGTATACATATTCCGCAAGAATGCACCAGGTATCTGACCTATAACAGTGAAACTGAACGAACACACGCATTGTGAAACGTCTTTAATCGACAAGTGAACGTACTTGCTACACGACAAGTGACGGGGGTTGGCGAATGCACTGAGTGCTTTCGCTACCATCATGGACATCTTGTCAGCAATATTTTGGCTTACAATATGATACCAGTCAGGTAGGTGAAACGATCGACAATCTCCGACGGTCTGTCAGGCAGGGTTGCTGTCAACCCAATCTTGTAACAATATACTTTAAATGCGCAAAGTGCCTATCATACAGGTCAGCTATATCATTTAACTGATTGAACATGATCTGCATGTTCTCTGCAGCAGGACTAATTGAAGTAATGTCGTCTGCATACTCACTATCGATTAACTTACCATCTGGCAGGAGATCCGCGAAACCTCTAAGTACTCGTTCCAATATATTGTCTATCACAAAGTTGAGAAAGAAGAGGAAGACCGGACACCCTTGTCGTGGGCCATTTGACGTGGAGAACGCTTGAGATGGTTCTTTATAAGTGCACATTAAGAGCGGGCATGCAACAACTTTCCCAAATTGAAACACTTCACTAGAATTTCCCTGCGATAGAGAGCTCGAGAGATCCTACCAGACAACCGAGTCAAAACCAATTTTTAGGCCTAGAAATATCACGACTGTTGGTTGAGAAAACGAACGTCTATATCCCAGTGTCCTTCGCGGACTGAAGCTATGATCGATACACGTGCAGTCAGGTTGGAAACCTGGCTGCTTTCCTCTTAGCTGGTCCCTTGTGTATTTCAGAATTCGTTGTGTTATGAGACTCGTGAGCAAATTGGATGGAATGGAGAGAAGGCTAACACATCTGTGGTTGTTCCATGATGTGCTGACACCTTTTATGAAAATGGGAATGACTGTTGACAAGCACCAGCCACGAGGCACACTCTCAGTCTCCCACATGGAACGGAGGAGTGTGGTCAATTCTGGCAGCAACCATTCAGCATCACTTTTGAAAAGTGCTGAAGAAAGAAGGTTTGGACCTGGAGCTTTATTAGGTTTCAATGACTTAAGCTCCGAAGCTATTTCAGTTTTCGACGCAGGATTGTCTGGAATGTCCTAATTACTACACAACCTTCATCATTCACGATTGAATGAGCTGGTTTATGCCATCTGAACTGCTCCTCAAAGTGCTCAGCTAATCTGTCAACTCGTTCTGACAGATTTCATAGTTACATCTTCTTTTTCACATAAGGTCTTACTAACACTGTGTCGACAACAGTGCGACCACGATTCAGGAAAAAAAAACCACCCGGCCACTGCCTAACAAAAATGTCTTCTGCATCTATTTGGTTCGCTCAGAGAAGTACACATCACAGTCCTAATTCACATATCTGAGTTTAGAGACGAAATTTTTGAGCTTTCCGGCCTGGCTTTGTGATCCAGTTCGTAGAGCGTTTCCTGTCTTTTGCTGGTACGAATACAGTCAATGAACAAATGTTTTTCCTTCAACCACAAGTATGCCGGAACTTTGAACTGCAAGTTATTACAATTTTGATGAATTCAGATTGAAATAAGAACTAGAAAGTGTATCATGGTGAAACATCATGAGCTAAACCAACTTGGTGTGTTCATACAACAGCAGCGGCAGGAATAGCGAACGGTAATAACAAAGTATACAGAGAAGCAAATCGTGCCATTAACCGTCTTATGTTTTTCTTCAATCGTTAAAATGCCCCTTGGTTAATATTGAGTGGCTGTTGGGGAAAGTCTATTTTCCCCAAAAAGGGTTTATTTTTCGAGCTATCTTCGAAAAATAAATTGTGATTTTGAATTTAATCTGCTGAGCTCTGTGAGAATTGATAACCGTTCATTTTTTGTCCCGTAGTTGGTGGGGCGTATCTTGGAACTACTTCGAGTAGTGACTCAGTGTGTCTTTACACAGCTCAGGCTTTATTTACTCATTCTTAATGTGCTTACTAGTAACTTTATCACATAATTTTTCTGTCTGACTCTTTAATTTGCAAAGTTCACCTTACGACCTCGCACTGGTTTCCAATCGCTTCTCCTAGCACTTGTTTTATGTATTTTATTTTGAGTTCATAAATATATTCCTAATCTTACGTTGAATTGTA
>LOND01000704.1:13672-37080 GCA_014220965.1 Paragonimus kellicotti | reverse complement strand
ATTTGTGTCCGACTTTTGATATTTCGGTAAGCTATAACACGGAAAGATAGAAAAAAACATGTTCAACGCACATAACATGTCAAGAGCGAGTGGACAAGCAAACGCCTTATAGAAGACTTAGACGCCAAACGAACGGCTGCTCACTTTTAACTACGAGTTTTTCATCTGTCAAGTAAGTTTGGTGGGGTGCAAACTTTTGCCGTAAAAAAATAACGCAAACTCAGTCAATGATCATGTTTTGCTGGAGAATTTCTGGGGGACTGCGCGAAAAATTAACAGTTGGTGGGGACAGTTTTATGCATAAGTTAATGTCACCTAAGTAAATGGATCAGGCAAGTTTGTAACAAATATAATGGAAATGAGGTAAATTAGCATTGAATTGGAATGCATATCGCACTTGGCATGGGCCATCCGTATCACATAAATGATTCATCACGATATGAGAACCGAACTAAAAATCTGGCAAATTTCTATCATCCAACACCAAGAACAGAAATCCATCCACAATACAGTTTATCACAGCTCAAAAAGAGGACATCTGAACCTCCGTAATAAACAACACTACAGATGTACTGACCTTTCAAGCAGATCCTGGTTGTACAACTGCGAAGCTGGTGTGAGCATGATATGCACATCGCGCTCAGAAGCATGCACAAACTTCTGATCGAGTAGTCTGGAGAAAATCAGAGAGAATAGCGCTTGTCCAAACTTTAGCGGCGACCAGCTGATCAGACGCCGAAGAGCAACAGTATGAGACTGTTAACAACGAAGCAAAAACCACCCATAAAATATACGGAAGTATAACAGGGAGGAAATTCCCCAGTACAATTCAACGTAAGATTAGGAATATATGCCTCGTCGATCACCCTCATCATATCAATAACTCAACCGAATGATATTTATGCCATTAGACTGAACTAACAAACAATTCTCCGAACGTGTCCAGCCATTGACTGTGTGAGTTATGGGATCTTTGTCCTGTAGATGAACGCGACCTGTAACGACTAACTTGTAGGTGACTATGTTCATTACTCTGTGGATTTAGAAACGAAGGTTTGAATCACCGAAGGACTGCTGGCAGTGATAATCACAAGAGAATTATACAAGCGAAATTCGGAAGAAACGATAAGCTCTATAAGGATTTTCTGAGCAGGTGCCAACAATGAAGCAGATACAAACTAGCAGCCCAGGATTACAGAATAACAAAACAGCTGAGTGTGAAAACCATGGATCATTTTGGTAACTTTCAGGGGGGAAAAATCTCAAAGCAGGTATGTTGCGGCAGCCGTACTCACCTGATCCAAACAGGACAAATTGGCAAAATAGTTTGCTAGTTCTGACCACTTGGAGAACAAATAATCCTCGCCCACAAAGTTGATCCATTCAGGATCGTCAGCCAACTCAGGGAAACCAACGTACCGTCGTAGTCTTTCCCATAACGTTGGGATGCCAGTGACTTTTGAACAGTTTGGAGGGAAAAAAGCAGTGAAACGAAAGCAATCAACCGATCAGGCTATGTGTCATCATTTCTGCAAAGTAAGATCTCAAAACAAATGCACCTAAGATGAATAGAATATGAAAAGAAGCAAATCCGATAATGATGAACAGATAATATCCAATTATTTAAAGGTATATACGAGTATGCTATGAAAGCAAGACTAGTAAGAGTTCTGTAAGTTACGGAAAAAGTGATAACGCAGCCACCCCCTCTACGTATGGCCAAAACGATCGTCAAATCGAGCTGAAATCAATAAAAACGCAACACAATGGCGTACTCACTGACTATAGTGTGGCTAGCTGACAACAAGCTAGCAAGGTACAAACCGACCACGTTTCGCCAGTATTCCACTGGCAAATCCTTGCGAATATTTGAGCTGTCCTTAGGGGTTTTTTTTGCGGTCCGCTCGTTATTCACACAATAATCACTACAGAATGAGGTGATACGGACCAAATCGGCAACCAGTTTGGCCACATAGGATCCGACCATAGGAGAGCGTTGTCTCTCAGTTTTGGTAGCCGGTAAATTCGTGTCCGGATGCTCTGTGGTTACCTCGTTCCATACTCGAGGTCCAACAGTTTCGACTGTATTCGTAATCGATTTATGGACAGTTTTGTTGATTCCAACTCCTTGCATCTCTGCGATGGGTTTGTTGAAACGGTTATCCTCTTCGCCTTCGGCAAGACAAGAGGAGAGATCACACAGTAATCTGTTTGCGAATGTCCAGCGGTCCGACTCAGGCGCCTTGCGAATCAACGACATTACGCAATCGGAAGCAGGCTTACGAACCGAATCATAATGAGGATGGATGGCAAGCAACACAAGATTCCGATAGACACCACTAAAATGAAATGTATAGAGATACCGTTAGAGTTATGCGCATTTCTAGAAAAGTTACATGATACGAGATTTGATATGCATAAATCTTCAGTGCTACCAAGAATGCCTGTGCTTTCTTTTCATAAGGCGACAACCACAGTTGTTAATGATGGCACGCCGATGATATAATCAGACAACTTACAACACAATAAAACTAACTTGATCTACTGCAAATATGTTCCTATGCAAGCATCTGCTAACCGAAATGAGTGACATCTCTCTAGTCTTGTTCAATTCCACCGAATTCATTTCCTGAATCATCTGCATGTAGAGTGACGGAGTCACAATTTAAGGTGGCATAATTTTTTCTGGCCAGTATATCAAGCAGGCGCTGCGGAACAAAAGATGAGTCAAAGGTGGAAGTGAAGAGGGACATACAAGTGTACGGCTCGTTAATCACCCTTGGCCATAATTATAACCACTAGACTAAATCAACAAGCCTTTTTTTAAACACGAAGTTGGACATTCACATCCCAATGTAACTGTCCTGTATGAGTAGAAGCAACAAGGACACATCAACTGCATAAACGAATGTGAATGCCTGGGTGAAACCTATCGGAGAACTGCTGTCCAGGAAGTGAACGATGATCGTTGAAGTCGGTCGTGATGTGGACTGTATTAGCATTCGTACTTGTAACTTCAATCTCATATTCCGCTTATGTTCTCTGCTCAACAATTTACAAGATGCACTTAACAATGAGCTCAATAAGACGTGAAAAATGAAAGACCATTTCGTCAATCACTAACCTCAATGCTTCGTCTGGAATGAACGGATTTAGTTCACGTAATACGAGCTCCATCAAATGTGCCAGTTTGCGGAGTACTGAAAAAGTGCGTACAAGAAGGTAGGAACAGGCTTTCGCTTCGAATTACCGATGAAAATCAACACAACACAAACACGAAAAAATATTGACACAAATGCATCTAATAACGTACCGTAATCGGGTGCGGTTTGCAAAAATCGTTCGCTAAACCAAGGACGACGACTGGCTGTGGTTCCCACCAAAAGAGTCCAAATAGGAGTGGTGTGCAACTGTGATTTGATTGTCTCGTGGCACAGTGGTCTTTTGGCTTTGGCCAAAAAGTATCGCAACCAAATCAATGAGGCACAAACAGCTTCGAATACTACCGGCGAGTGATTCGGCTGACCGATTGCTCGTTCGACCGTGGTGAGCAAGCTGGCATGAACTGCAGAAGGCAATCGATCTTGAATGTCAACTGTAACCAATATCAAGGAGGTTAAAAATTAACAAGATGATATCAAATTAGTCAGTTATAGTGGGGAACTGAAAATAACCGATCCACCTACCATTCGTGAACGCCGAATCCAAACAGGCTAGATAAGCACAACGGACAGTGGGCGCAGTTTTGGTGTCGAAGCCTTTTGTCTGTGAATGATAAAAAAAGAACCATATTTGTGAAGTAAACATGTAACCGTAGTCGAGTTCTACTAAAGAAACACGTAATCAAGGGAAATGCTGGTGAAATACAGTCCAAATATTAAGTTTATCTATAACCAAAAAATTCACAACAAAAATGGGAAATAAGACCAACAGATTTTGTCAGTGTTTGAAACCCCATGTGACATCTCGGATTACGTGTGTAGGGTGGATACAGTCAGGATCTAGTAACCTATGCCAAAATCAACTCAAGCTTCAAACCAGCAACTGCATGGAAGACAATCAGTGTCATTACCACTGAGCTGCCACGAGCTCAGTGAATGTACGGTAACAAACCAAAACTTATATAGCCTCATATCACTTGGAGGGTGTTGATGGACAGTTTTAAAAAGTGTTGATCTTACGACTGCCAACTTATACGCAGATTTTGTCTCTACGTAGAATAAAGGCAGACTCACAGAGATAGAATGCTGCAAGTTGGAAAAAGAATGGAACAAAACCTTACCATCCATTTGCGAGGACCATTGTGGTAGCAGTATCGCAGCAACCGGATTCCGATGATCACCCGTACGTACGAGCACAGGAGCCTATCTTAATCGTTGTGGTTCACTCAACTACTCAGAAAGTACACAGCACGTAGCTCATCGATGAGGGCCTTTATACAACTGCAATACTCAGTATGGAAATTTTCAAGCGAAGTAAGTGGTGGGGCAGTGTACGCTTAAGTAATAAACAATTTACAATGATAATTACAAGGAATTTAAAAGTCAGGAAGCAATTGCCAAACATCTTCGTAATGCTTCTGCATGTCCACCAGGGCAGAGATGCACAACAGGTTGAATAGTTCTGATTTACAGACGACCGGACGACCCAGTTGAAATCATAAGCTGTAACAAGCCAATATAATCATAAAAGGCGCGGCTAGATGAACTACTACTACTCACAACTGACTACACACAGCAGACCTAAGAGAACATGGTAAACTGACAGAATTTAAACAGGGTTGCTTTGTAAAAGGTCAATAAACAGAAAATATGCCAGTCAAGTCTTGTTAACACAGTCACCTCAACGAATCTGATGCTATAAAACGAGGTCGTGGTAGTAAAGCAACAGGCGGAATTCGACACATCCGTCGCGCGAAAAGTGGCCTCACACTGTATAATTGCCACAAATGGGCATCAGAATGTAAGCAGTCATACACAGAGCGTTTATCTGTAATATGTTATACGCTAATTGAATGAAAAATGTGTTCAGTATTGTTTGGTCGTGCGCAACAGTCCTGGTGACACGTTTTTCAACCACAATTTGTAAGACTGTTTGATATTACCCCCAAGAAGACAACTCTAAGTGCATATACGTGCACAAACTCTGGTACATACCACAATGAAACGGTCGCGCTCACAATATGGATTTCAAGATCTTTACCACAAAAATTCTTATACGTTACTGATGAGTAGTAGGGGATTTGGTTAATTTCAAGTTGAACATCACCCACAATTGATCGCAGCTGTCGCATTCCCATAGACTTTCCAGTCGGCCCCTTTCGAAAGAAGCACTAGACTCGAGTTTCGCTCTCATTAGAGCTCGTCAGTAGTGCATATCCTTGCCACTGCCGGGACTAGAACTCCGGCCATGCTTTCATGAATGGGAGATGTTTCAGCTTTTCATCCGATCCGACATCAGCGCTCAGTAATGAACACTGAACTAAAATACTCATTGTTTTACATATTGCCGTAGCGCGTGCGGTCATGCTGTACGCAAAATTGGTGCAACGAAAAATTGCATATCCCATGATCATTTCCTGAGTTATATAGTCTATCTGTTAGTGCCATTACCGAGATTGGTTCGTATGCATTTAACTAATTTATACACTGATAATTGTGCTTATGATAAGGTGACGCTATCACCGAGGTCCGGCCCAATAGTTTTTAATGGACCTTAAATATGACAATCAAAAATTGGCACTACAATTGAGGTTTGAGCTTACAAGTTGGATCACAATTAGAGCACATTAGACTTAATCCGCAGTTGTGTAGATCTCATAACATCATATACGGGAGTTACATAAACCGGCAACATAATTCATTCGATGGGATAAGTGTACACGATCTAAGTAATCTGGCTGAAAGTTACAATGTTGCGTGAGCAACATCAATGAGAAGCTACGAGTGCACGAGACAGTTACTTCGCTTTTTATGGACCGCACAGGGTTATCGAAGTCGTCAATAATATGGAACCTTGAGGACTACTTCACTTGACAAGTTGTACAGAACGTATACAAGCAAATACCAAATATGGCTGTACTGACAGAGTATGTTGGCCTTCACGAGAAATATTTTCAACAAGTTAATTAGCGTACAGATCCACAGGGCCTCAACAAAACAGGATTCTCGATAAATGTTGACCGATATTTAGAAGTCACAGCCAACGAGACTCCAAAACAGTAGAACTTGAGCTTAATGCTTCTTTCAGCATGGGGCTGGCCAGAAGTCTAGTTGAATGAGAGAACAATGGTCAAATGTGAGTGATGTACAGCTTATATCTACAAGCCTATTGGTTTTATCCTATACGACATGGCTTCCTGTTGGTCAGATCCGGATGGCGGAAAGTCAGTTCTAAGTTTCTGGCTCGTGCATCACAAGGTGTTCGCTGACACACGGTACACAATCACTTGAGAGTAACATACTGTTAGACTGACGAAAGTTAAATAGCATTCGCGGTAATCGAGGCTCGCGTCCACGACCGTGTTGATTGGTGGAAAAGACGCCCATACCATTGAATTATCAAGAGCGCAGCGTACAGGAAAACACACCAAATCGTGGTATTTCAATCAGCGACTTGTATACTATCACCGATTGTCGACATAACAGCTGCAAAAATGTACATGCCACTACTCGCGAGACCATCCAAAGTTATAGGCAAAACATAAACGGTGGGAGAATAGAAGACGAACAGCGAGATGAGAAATTATCGTCGCGTTTTAAGAGAGAGGACGGAAGTTGGCGGTATTCAGGTAAAAACCTCAACTATAACTGACGGTCGGCTGTATAGTTACTTTAAAACAGACGCCTCATTGAAATCGAATCCTCCAACCAGTGATAATATTGACAAAATCAAAGGCTGCTCTCAATCACAGTAACACTGTTGATGGTTGGTAGACATACCAATGTTCAAGCAACTCAATCAACGCATTCATGACTTGCGCGAAACTTGAAGCGCTTCACGCAAAATTGTTCTTGACAGATAGCAGATATTCTGAGAAACAAAGGGGACAACAGCTACGGAACAACTGAAATTAAGGTGAGTTCACCACGGATGACGATGAATAAGGACCCATTCGGTGGATGCGGATTTCCAAGCACACGATTGAAAATCCGGGCTTAAGAACTACGATCGTTCCTGTCTGCGAGCAAACACTCTGACGGTATCTAGTCACTAATCTAGGCAAACTAACTGCAGAAAAAGATGTAGATATTCCATGAAGCAGAACCAGCAAACCTACACAATCAAACACATCATCATAATTTTCCGTTCTGAGTCGTACCCGTGGACACAGCGGCTTAGGCAGCCGTTGGTTCTGGTAACAGTACACGAAGTAGCAGGGCAATAAACAAGTACAAATGCACAAAGAAGAAAAAAAGGAAAGGGAATAAACCTATGAAGCCTCATGAAAGAGAAGCTGACAACCTAACAGATGCAGAGATGCCATTCACTACGACACACGAGGGCGTTTCCACCCAATATCGAGTGTACAATAACTCCTTAATAGGGCGAACCGTGCCTACCAAGCTTGCATAGCAAGCGAGTGAGACTTTTATAGTCAGTGACTACGACATCGCCTGGCTATCTTGCAGTTTATTTGAACCATAAGTAGTCATGCTGAACAACGCATGGTGCAATAGATGCACCGTCAGCATACGGATACGACCAACGAAGCCTGCGTATTTTCATTACTTCGGTTATCGGTCGCGAACTTTCATATTTTCCAAATATGGGCCAACGGCCCGTCGCGCAGCTCACGCAGTTAACCCATTTTATACAGGCCAACTAGCAGAGACAATGGTGGTAGTGCAACAGGAGTTTACAAACATCTTCCAAATGAATGGACCATGTCTCTCAACCATAGAATAAAACCTAGCGCGCACACGCAATGAATATCCTCCTTTTCGTCGACAATCGTATGACGGAGCAAGTGACGAAGGCTAGTGAATGCACTACGCCTCATCACCAACAGCAAAAGCTGTAGAGATGACGTTATGTAGGTAGGTGAAACAATCCACAGCCTCCAGCAGCCTGCCAGCAACAAAAAAGCAAGATCATTGTCAACCCGACCTTGCAGCAATACTTCATACTTTGAAGAAGAAAAGTGCACACCATATAGAGAATAGTCTCCCACCACCATATTTGAAAGGAGGAGGTGAAAGAAAGTCAGGACCTGGAATTTCGTTGTTTCAATAAATTAAATTTCAGAGCCACTACGATATCCAACGGAAGACCGTCGAGAATGCTATCACTAACCGTACATTCTCCATCGTCTACAGCCTGATTTTGTGTTGGTTCAGGCCATTTAAAGCATCCAGCAAGGTGTTCATTCCATCGATCAAGTCGCCGCAGCGAATCGTAAACTCGTGAATTGTTTTTTACATGTAGGCTTGGTGATGATCATTGCAAACATTAACCAGGGAAAACAGTACCCAGATATTCGGTAGTAAGAGAATATTCGCGATCTCTTTAGTCCGCTCGGACGAGTACACCTCACGGTCCATACGCATGTTTTACGCAAGTTTACGTTTCAGTTCCGGCGGTGAGTGTAGTGCTGAGGCCTATGGATCAAATAATGAATGTGCACAAGTTCTGTTAAATCGGCAGAAATTCACTTTAACTACATTTACATTGCTCTATTGGAATAGAACTCCTCAGGGCTGGTTCTCAAAGCCTACTTGGATTACTTCATTGCTGTGACCTCGACAATTTGACCGCCAACGCCGTTTGGTAGGTGTTAGGTGCGGTCTCATTGCCAAATTTTCAATTGGGAATTTTACTACTTATGAGTAACGCAGCGTATTAGAAAATTTGGATGAGACCCAAATGCGAGAATTCTGGGCTTCGGCTGGGTTCGACCCAGCGACAGAAAGAGCAGACCTAAACGCGGCGAACGCACTTCCAAATGAGCTACGTAGCCATGCCGAGAACTCGTGAGCTTCAGATTTGGACCCGGTCACTCGCCCAATCCATTGTGTCATATGGAATCCACCAAATGGCTCTGATATAGTCGTTCTGGCCGGAGATATGAATGCCCAGGTCGGTCGCCTTGGTGAAGCCGAATCTCGTTTAGGTGGTAGGTTTGGGATAGCATCACATCGATCAGATAATGGTGGGCGATTGTTGCAGCTGTGCGCTGAGCATAAGCTATTTTTAGCCAGTACTAGTTTTTAGGCATCGTGCACGTCAATGCTATACTTGGCGCCCGCCTTCTCCGAATCAGGCCTGGTCTCAGATAGACCACATAGCCGTTAGTTATAGGTGGCGGGGTTCCATTCAAGACTGTCGTTCTTATTGGAGCACATGCTTGGATTCAGATCATGCGTTGGTACGTTGTCGTTTTGTTCTTACTTTTGCTGGGCAACGACCCCACCGACAGCAACGATTAGCTGTTGAGAAACTGGCTTTACCATCGGTAAGGCATAATTACCAAACCAGCTTAGAAAGCTGCCTTAGTGGTACTCACTCCGAAGACCCTAATAGCTGCTGGACTCAAATCTCACAGGCCATTCAGAAAGCAGGTACTGTAGCATGCGGTAAAGGGGTACATGGGGTAAACAAACATTGGATTTCAGAGAAATCCCTGGAGTTGTTAGAAGCCAGACGGAAGGTTCCTCCTGGTAGTTCACATAACAAGTCTAGAAGAGATATCCGTAGGAAACTGAAACGTAGTCTAAAGGCTGATCGTGAGGCTTGGTTAGTGGAAAAAGTTGAGGAAATGGAAACCGCATTTGCCTCAGGGAACATCGGCAAACTGTTTAAGCTGATCCGTGCCACTGGTCCCAGGCGACCGTCTGTCAGTGAAGCTATCAGCGAGGACAGATGGCACACTAATCTGTAATAAGTCCAGAAGGTTAGAGCGTTGGGCGGAACACTTTGAGGGTCAATTTAGCTGGCCTCCTGCTTCTATTGTGTTGCCGCCACAAACTTGTGATGTAGCACCCTGGTCGGTAGATTTGGAACCACCCACTGAGACTGAGGTTCGCAATTGCCTTTCGGCTCTCAATCGTAATAGGGCTGCTGGCCCAGATGATCTCGTGCCGGCACTTTTCAAAGGTGGAGAGGCGTTAGTAGAGGCATTGACTCAGTTGTTTCAACTTGTGTGGACGACGGAGACCATCCCTCCGTGCTGGGGTCACTCGATAATAGTTCCCATATTTAAGAAAGGAGCCCGGGGCTCTTGCGAAAACCATAGAGGGATTAGTTTGACCCCAGTCATTTCAAGGGTTCTAGCATCAATTATACTTCGTCGACTCACTGCAGTTCGGGAAGTAAACATTAGGGAAGAACAGGCAGGGTTTCATGGACGGGGTTGTATAGATCACATTTTTACCCTTCGTCAAATTCTGGAGCAGCGTCATGTTACCGCCGACTACAAATGTGCGCTCCATTCGGTGGATCGATCTACACTTCTAGAACCGCTTGAACGCAGGAGTGTACCGACCAAGTATGTGAACATACCGTCGGCGCTTTAGTCCCATACCTCAGCTCAGGTTAGGGTTTACGGTGAACTGTCTGACAGTTTCAGCACCAGGAGCGGCGTACGTCAAGGCTGTCCCCTTTCACCATTTTTGTTCAATTTCGTCATAGACGAAATAATGGAGGACTGTCTGCGGCACTCAAATGATGCCGGCGTGGACCTCCTACCTGGTGAAAGACTGACTGATCTTGATTATGCTGACGACAAGGTGTTGCTGTTTGACAACTTTCAAGCGGCACAAACAACACTGGACGCTATTTCGCGTTCTGCTAAGTACTTCGGAATGCGCTTTGCAGCCTCAAAATGCAAAGTGCTTCTGCAAGATTGCTGTGATTACGTAGATTTAATGTTAGATAATGAAGTTATGAGGTTGTTGACCGGTTTGTATACCTGGGAAGCTGCATCAGCGGAGGTGTAGGGAATGAAATAGAAGCGCGTATTTCCAAGGCTAGGGCGGTGTTCGCTAATCTGAGACACCTATGGCGACAGAGAGGTATTTCTCTGAAGCTTAAGGGTCGCGTATATCAGACAACAGTGAGTGCACTTAATGATGCGGGGCAGTGAAAGCCGTAAGGAAGCTGTCTTGCTGATGACGCCTTACTTTCACTACAGCTCGGTTGTTTGTTTGCAAGGTGTAGGCACCTGATGTATGTTGAATATAGACGTAGCTATTTTAGTAGTTAGGTCCCTTCCCTTCTTTTTCTTCTCTCTTCTTATGCAGGGTTTTTTTCCTTCGTGGTTGTGTGGCAGTTAAGCATCAGTGTGAACCACTGATGTATTAGTTCGGTCTGTATGTATGACGATGAATGATATGTTAGAGTTCGCGAGATGAACGTAAATATAACGATCAACCGACACTGTCAGCACGTTGCGCAAGTCCGATGACATTTAGGCAATCATTCATTGGGATCTGTCATATAGCTCAGTGTGACTTCCACTCAAGCTTGATCGCAAAACGGCTTGATCGTCACCAGAAATCCCGGGAAAAAAACCACCGATCCTTAGTGTTATTCGAGGGCGATTCAAGTGAACAATTACGCTAAGACGACAAACGTGCGCTCAGGAGACAGTACAAATTAAATCCCAAACTCGAAGGAGTGCACGCCAAAGCAGCTCGTGAATTTATCTATCAGAAAATGCGGATATTATAAGTGCCAATGTTTACCATTTGTCTCAGCTTGAAGAGAAGTGAATTAGAAACATGAAAAAGATTAAGGTAAACACGAATGGACTTGTCCACCGTGGAGAAAATAACTTCGGATACTCCTCGGTCGTTTGTACATTGGAAAGTGTAAAACAAACACTGATTGTGCCACACGCTATTTGACGAGAAGAGGGATAAAAAGGATAATGGAATTGATAAAAATAAGTTTCGGTATTAGGTTTTTTTTTCGGTATTAGGAAAAGAGACTTAGTGGACGATAAGTCTATGCGAGGTCATTAAGCGTACTCAGAATAAACTGATAATTTTGTTAAACTCTTCTTACCTTGATAAATACCATGAGGCGTTCTGGCAGACTCGTTTTGAAACGACAAACCCACTTCGTCAACTGTTTTGCAGCATAGATGAGCGTCTCGTCGTGTGCTTTATAGAAAGTGAGGTCAAACGAAACATACCGGATAAATGAACGAGTTACTGGTGAGTAGTATAGTAGACTTGTCAATTACGAAACGATCCAATTGTTAACAATTCGGACTTTGGCTGGACTCGAACCAACGACAGGTACCGCAGGAGTCTAAGCGGCGCGTGCTCTGCCAGTTGATCTACGAAGCCACGTCAGGAGCCTGAACTGTTCGCAGAAGGATTTTCTTACACAACCACCCTATGATGTATTCGGTGACCGGCTAATCTCTAACACCCAACACTGACAGCCACCAACGATGTCGCAACTGAGCATTGTAATTGTGTTACTAGTGCGGTTGTATGGTAAGTTTATCAATAAAAGAATAACAATAGTAGGTATAAGTAACAGAGTAACAATAGTACATGCAGAAAGTACACCAATCCCAATAATGAACACCATTCGTTCAGATCTATGTACATGAAGAGTCCCGATCAGCAACGACGTGAGTTTCCCAAATAAGATTATACAACAACGAGAAAATACCAAGATGAGTTAACAAAACGTGTAACTGTAGTCGATAACATCATCCAAAAGTAGATTTCCACAACTTGTTGTACGATCGAAACAAATAACACGAGGTGAACGTCAATCAAGTAAGCCCATTTAACCATCACTCTATGATGTGTTAAAGTGATATATTGTATGCTACAGTGGGTGATACACTGAGTTTGAAAAGCAACCGAATACCTCAGCGTCCAGTACTTCTTGCTACGGTCCCTAAGTGGAAGAAATAACCGCGGTGTTTCACCCCTTTCTAGCAGAAGGACGATGTATTGAAATAAAACTTTTGTTAGGTTGGAGCCTAAACTATCGCCAAGAGTAGATAAAGCGTGATATAGTATACAATCACGTTTAGCCATATATCACGTTTCATCTTCGCTACCACAAATCCGTAGTCATGTTTTAATTCTCATTTACTTCTCCGTATCAAGCTGGAAAACAGGTAGAATGATACGTAGTTAAAGACTAGACGAGTGAAATGTCATTAATAACTCCATGATGATAAAATGGAACTAAGGCAACTATCAGATCTGTTGAGTAGGATTATACAATTCAACAAGATCAGGCCAATGACCTATACATGTGTTTGTATCAATACAATTAATATGTAACCAAAGGTACCACACGGTACAGATATTGCATAGTAGATGAAAACAGTGTTTTCAGTAAACACGGTCCCTGGATAGTGAATGATGCAAGTGAAACCTAAGGGATTAATGAACATACTAAACATTTGAAATCTGCAAGCATAATTTTAATGACAATTTTTCAGCAGATTCTTACTACTTCAAACGATTACACTCATCCGTAGTCGTACATACTCCTAAAGAAATCGGTAGTCACTGTCGAGGTGATCAACCGAATCGTTGTTCAGAAACGCTTTGCGGGACGGCAACGTGCCGCAGTCAACGGTGCGCCTACATTCACATTTCTCATCTTTTTGCTTGGTCTTGTTTTAATCATTTTTATCCTTTTCGGCGACGTGTTTTCTTCTAGTTTATTCTATGTTATTGATGCGGTGAGTGGTGCCTCGAACCACAGTAAGTTCTGACCAGGCCCATGCCCCATGCACATGCATGCATGAGTGATTGTGTTGAACATTGTTCAAACGACCATTGAATCAAAGCGGAGTAATCACAGATGTTTCCAACGTTGTTTGGGTAGGTTGAAAACAAATTCCTAACGTTCCTATCAACACCGATAAACAGGTAGCACGTAGGCAGCATGCTACTGGCAGGCCGCTCAATCTACAACAAGAGCAGTCGAGATGGTTGCGATTTAAACAATATATCGTACGACTGGTGACCCGTTGGTCACGTTTAGCCCACTGTGCCGCACGTTAACCAGTCTTTCAAAGTAAATGCTAAGAACATAACTCATTATTGTAATCATCCACCAGTATGAAGGAGTGAATCAAAGAGCACAAACACTTTCTACAAATTATCGGAAAATTCATAAAAAGTAACAGCTGATCACCGATAAGGTTGAAACTGAGACAACAGTGACTACGAAGGAGGACCACACGCACTTTCTTGCTCCATAAATTCCACAAGAAGACCAACGGCCGTCTTTCCAACCGCGTCGGAAACGGCATTACGTTTGGCTCCGTGATTACACATTTCGCCCAAACAGGTTAGCCCAGTCAGGCGAGCGTCCTTTCCAGCTTTCTTACCCTCTGGCCCAGTAATTTGTGTATAAATCTAAAGCAAAGACGAGGTAGTAATGAACAGACAAATGAACCAACGATCAGCAAAACAATCTGGCCTACAAAAACCGGCTCACACAATTCGGTTTGATGTTTGAAGCAAGTGGAAAAACAGTCAATCGACAATGCTTTAAAGAACTCCGAACTTACAATAATTAGTTGCTTTCGGAATTTTGAACAAGACAAAAGACGGAGAGTGGTAGATGCAAGTATTTCGTACTGACTCAGCAACAAACTTACAACATGAATCGGCTTCTTGTAACAGACAACCAAGGGGGCGTGGTGAAAAGTCAATCGGTGTCAGAAAAGGTCCAGATCACAGTCACATTTATGTACAATTATTTTGGCATACACAAGGCCAACTTCGGTCGACTGACTGCAACCGTGTCAACAAACCGCAAGAAAACTGGAGTAGATCCCGGATGCACAAACTGGATCGATAACGTGACCAGTGGTCAACACAGGCCTAGCAACTGTGGACACTGGTTATTGGTGTGATTCAACGGCATTGCCGTCCTCCGGTAACACGGACTTCTGAACCCATTTAGGTAAATGTTCCTTCATTCTGGAGCTCAAACATCTCTCGGTTCTGCCTATGTAACTTTCTCCGCAGTTACGTATAAAACGGTAGACAGTGTCAGGTGGTACCGTGTCTGGGAAATCGCCAGTTCCCCGGAAATATTTTGGCAAGAAGACTAACAAAGTACACTTGTCAGTGACCTTCACTGTTGCCATATTCGTGTACTTCTCCGATCTCCACGACCGTCCTCAGCCAGCCGTGACAACTGTTATGTCATCCGACTACACGCCTACTCACACTGTCTGGACTTTTGTCTGGTCCATTCTTTTGACCTTGCTTTGTTGCTAGTCGCAAACCCTATAAATACGAACGGGTTGTGACCATGTTGTCTTCGGTTGAGCGACATAAAGAAGCTCTGACTGAAGGCCCTGTGTTCATGCGGTAGCCTCGCGTAGATGGGTTGGCTGGGAAGAGACTAACTGACCGCGTATACTCCGTCGTTCATTACCGTTATCCGTCGTGCTGTTATCCGCCGTTTCATTGACCGTTATTCCGTTCCGTTTACGCGCTCGCAGGCCGTAGATCCAGTTGCAACATACCGGCAATCTGATCGATTGAAGGCACATGTAGGTTGTGGATCCGAGCGAGGGCACGGAGTTCGGCTGTATTAAATGTTGTTTCACTCGGATTTGTGATGTGTGAAGTGTACTACAATCACTGTTAAAAGGTGGTTCTATGTAAACCCTCTTTCTTCTCCCGGTAACCACCCGTTTTGTTCGATAAAAAACGAATAATGCTACTGTAAATTTAGTACTGACGAGTAAATACGAAATATTTGCATCTACCATTAATCTGGGCTCTAACTGCTTTGGTCAAACCTCCGAACAAGACTACCATCATCGGACGTAAAACGACAGTGGGGATCGATTTTGAAAATGCTAAACAGAATTCAAATCTTTGTATCATCCTTAGATTTATCTTCTCCGCACATTAATGAGGCAACGATCACAAGGTGAACAGTTTTGCTCAGTATGGCTGAGCGTAAATACGGTGAGGCAAGACATACTTTCACGGTAAACTAACGTGAACGTGTCTGACAAAAGTGCTGAGTTAGAAGACCGAATTGTTAAGAATCAGGATAAATCTAACTAAAGCAGTCCATACTTTGAACCATTTGATAGATTCTATATTACACAGAGGGATGGATGGATAGCCCAGTCTAAGATATATCCTGCATGAACAATTTCACTTGGACGACTGAGAATATTATTGGAGGAGAGCAGACCAAATCAGTGCGCTGAACAGAACAAAGACCGGTAAGTGGCGGGCAAGTATTTTAATAAGTACCCTGCTGAGAGTTTGATGATGCAATCAAAAGAAGCGATTCAGGCTATCCTCCTGACGATCAAGTGTACCGAATTTGTTCTATACAGCTGTGAAATGTCAAAAGTCTTAAAAGATAATCGACAGCAATACACTAGCGGACGGCGCTGATTCACCGGTGCCATACAACCACAGCAGAAAGAAGGTTACAATTTACAGGAAAAAGAAGGATATGGATGTTCAGAGATAGGTTCGCTAAAGTGGAAAACGGACACGAGTTTAAACACTGATAGCATAGTCACTATGATAACAACAATCACGAAAATGACCCACTCTCAGATTGATTCAGAACAAGAGTGACCATGATCATTACATGCCTGAACACGAACCCAAATATACCGATGGGTAAAAGTTGACCAGTAAAATATTCGAGAAAGTTGCTGTTCCACAACTGTCGCCTAACACTAACATACAACTCCACTGTGCGTCTGCCGAGTGTAGGCACATTGACGTTGGAAATTAAGGTCTAAATACAGGGACTTTATTAACTAAACCCTATCCTTCTCTCATCTTTTAGCCCTAAACTTGGGCTAATCCCATTTTTTTCAAGGACGCACGACAGTCAAAAAATCGGTCTAAAAAACCGATGTATTCATGCTGACGATTACTGAGTTTGGATCTATCAGATGAACAAAGTAAAAAGGTGACTTGAAAAAGCAGTATGAATGTCCGTGGTATCGCTGTGATAAGATTAATGGTCTTAGATTCCCACAGCTTCATAGACGAAAAGTGTCTAGTCCATCGCAATACCAGTTCGCAATGAAAACGGGTCAATTTATCTTCAGTTTTAATGTTGGAAGGCGTCGACTATTTCGGTACATTCGAAATCACATGTGAATTGGATGCTGCCGGGCAATCCAAATTTGGGCAAAACCATATGGACTCGGGTTCGAAATTTTTTTCATCCAATGCCCATCAGTGAGCTAACACTCCACAAATGCATGTATGTGTACGCTGGAATTGTTACTTTGCCGATGTGTAATCCGACAGGTTAATCGATACAAGTTGAACAAAACCATCACGTTCAGATAGCCCTTTCGACTACCTCATTTCAAGATGAGTAGTAAACTCCAGTTTCAAAAATCAGAGGTTCACATCCGTGTATGAATCGGGTGTTAAGGCCTAGTCTCCATAATGGTAAGACAAGCACGTTGACGAATATCCCAGTTAAAAAACATCAGACACGACCGAATCTATCAGTCTCATCCTCAACTGTGAGCCACGGAGAGAACAAGCCTTAACTAAGAAAGAAAAGGGAGGGGACAGAATTTAATCGTTAGAACACCTAAACCCAAACACACAAAATCAAGTTGTCAACATCTTGCAAACGAACAAATGAGTCACAAGTGAAAGTAAAGCGTCATTCGCAAGACAGTTTCCTTGTGGTTTTCACTGCCTCGCCTTACCAACTGCACGTACTTCATAGACGTATCAGACAAACGGCAACATTTACGCCACTGAACCCGATCTACCGTCATCTCTCTTGGCGTCTCCAACTACTGAGATGGTGGGTCACAATCGCCCTAGTCCACATTTTTTCAAAGTCGTTCTGTAGAAGCCACATCTGAACATGAAACTTGTGAACAAATGTGGATAACGTCCACCTGATACCAAATTTGTTGTCAGATTAACGGTCGATTGACAAACTGTGAACCTTAATGTATTCGAAAGCGTCCAGAAAACTCATGAAGACAAACGTTGATGTTAGCAGTTACCAGTCTGAATATCGTAACGACGAGAGTAAGCCATAAATCAATTACCAACAACCAAGTGAAAATAAGAATAGACTCAATCTTCGCATCCAAAAATTTAATTAGTTCTCAGTTTGAACAACTGGGAAGAGTTCTGCGACTACAGCTCAGACCTACACGGTACGAATTAAAAAGATATCACAACCCTTCCGTCGGAGACAGCAAATATGTTAATGTTAAGTGAGATGAGTACAAAATGCAAAACATCATTAAGTCATATGTACAATTTATAATGAAGCAGACAAGAAGTAGGCTACTTACACACTTCAATACAGCAGTGATTGCGTCTAGCTCAGAACATCTGGATATGATGGCGCAAAGCAAGGTGACGGTAGATCGTCGAATGGAATCCGACAAAGCACACAGATGTGTCACTATTGGTTGAACCAGTTCGTCTGCACAAAAGTCCAAATCAAACGAAACACTTCGCAGCACAACCGCAGCTCCTGAACAAGAGGAAGCAAAGACCTCATGAAAGGGCGTGTACGAACGGCACGTCAGAAAAACGATGGAAATTCTTCAAGAAAACCCGAGACTATGACGTGGGGCTGAGCATGAAGTGCAAGTCACGGTGAACGGTAAAACATGGAAGGTATTTAATAACCTTCGTTCTTAGATACAACTAACGAAAAAAAAAACGTTCAAAGTAGGAAGAAAGCGACTTACTAGATTTACAGCCAAACATAAGTTTCAAAAACAAACTGAATAATAGTAATATGAAGCGTATATAACATGCAGTAACATACCAACCATATTTGCTTCGGCAGACCGGAGGATAGCGCGATGCAGAGCAGGCATCACCACGACTTTAAACATTTCAGGATCAACCAAATGCTTTATTACACCTGTGCACAAAGGCTGTTAGAAGCAAAATGAGAAGTTATTTGCAACAGGATATCTGTGCAATAGACTTGTAACTTTTTAATAATAATAATAATACGTCAAACACAAGGGCACATTGCGACCAGACATTTTTCTAATATAAACCGCGATATGAGCGGGAGTGGCACGGGAAGAAATAATAGCGAATAACCACGGGTAGTAATAACGAGGTAAAATAGGTTCGTCGCTAACAGCCAATTCGATGAAATGCCATAAAGACAAATAGTTTATGTTATCCGCAAACCAAGTGTTAATTTCAAGGGCGCTGGTTATTTGGATTATTTTTGACCGGAACATCCCATGGCATATGTTAGCTACCAGCAACAACGCGGCATTTTCTTTTGGTGTCAGCCCGATGCAGTGAACAACAAGCTGAAGATTTCTGTAACGCAAATAGGTTCCTCGAAAGGCAGGACCTCGAAATTACGCTCACAGAGTGAATGGCAATGTACTTCCGTTTAGTGATAAAAATTACACGTTTATTTCACTATCGAGTTACACCTCCTGAGGAATCAATAAACAAGACATCGTGATAACCATGAACCCCATTTTTGTCACTTACGAAAATATCGTGCAGGTCTCCTACATAATACACTTTGATTTAATGCAACAAGATGATGTGGTGCATTTCTTTACTTTTCTCCTAGCGTCTGGACACTCAAGCAGATCGAACGGGTAGCACTGGTTGGTACTCTGGGAAGCCTCAATATCCGTGCATATTATTTTTCTGAGACGCCTACAAGGAGTACTTAACACCAACCACGAATCTCGCCGTTCCGGAAACGCAATTGTTTCAACGACAGATGGCGATCGGGCCTTAGAACAGCGCACCTAGGAGAAAACCCAAGTAACAACAGACTCTATGCGATAACGCAAAAAACAATATCACGTGGGGAAAAAACCAATGAGGCAACAAATATTACCTTCTTTTGGGTTAATGTAATGTCACTGTCGGGAGAGCGATAACTTCTGATACTTCCCGGTCGTTTATGCCGCGGAAGGGCGATTGACTTGAGGGACCCCAACACGACAGAAAAATACTGATTAACACAGACGGCTGGTAGGAAAGTGGTACACCAATTGGAAGGGTAAATCACTTTCGCTCACAGACGTAGTGACGAAACGATTCAAAGCTTAAGCTTCTCCCACATTCAACAACCCGAAACAATACTTCAAGCTGTGTACGACATTTCCGTTGCTTTACGAAGAACCTAGACAGACCCGTGTAACGGATGTGCAAATATCTTGATAATGGGAATAAAACTAACATATAAGGATGGGAGAACTTCAAGTCTAGATTTCCTCAACGGGTCGGTTACAAGACCCAAAGGCAAACCCAAACGTAAACTATCCATAAGTCTAAGATCAGTGAAGTCGTTGTGAAGATCGACAGTTCAGTGTGTCACCTCGAAAGTTCCGTGTTTGTTGTTGCCTGAAAACACAGCCACGCACCGCAGCTCGGATAAACCTAGAAGACTGGCCCGGTAGCATTTGTATACATTGTTCACTGATAATTGGTACCTGAAAGAATTCGTGAAACTATCCAACGGAAGGTCCAAAAGAACTCACGGGAATGGAACACGAGTAGGGCTGCCATTTTTGTACAGTACACTTGAAGCATCAAAACGGAATCCCAATCACTGAGTATCCATTCGAAATACAAGTCAAATATAACGCCTGTACGGTTTCAGTAACAAAAAGGATGGTGTGGAGGAGCAAGAAGAATCTAGTATACATAGTACCCCACTCCTTCGATGGGACTAATCGTAAGTGAAACTAGGAAACAGTTGCGTAAATACTTGCACTGTTTATTCATCTATCTATGAGCGACCATGAACTTGACCAGATAGCGCTAACGATCGGGTCGCCGTCTTCCGAAACAGGAATGGGAAATATTCTGAAATGCAACCGAAGGAAAAAGAAGACTGAAACTGTTGTGGACGCAGACATGTCACTTAATGCAGCGTCTTTCACCGGTGATTTCGACGATCACGGAGTCCGGAACATAGCGGCCGACATCCACCAACTTTACTCGACGATATCTCACCCGCAACATTACAAACTGACGAGATAAGGTGAAAGTGTCCATAGTTCCAAGTGGAGTGTCTGCAATAAAGAAACGTGGAGTGGGAATGCCCCAGTCTTGAAGTAACACTTTGCACTTTGAAGGTGCGAAGCGCATTCCATACAAACCAGCCCGATCACCACCTTGTTCAGCATGGTCTGCATGTACTCAGCAGAAGAGCTAAGCAAGTGTCATTCGTATATTCTATGTCGCTCAACCTAAGTGAGAGAAAGAAGCCCAACAAAAAGCCCATTGATTCTTCAAGCGCACCTTCCAGAATATCGTTCATAACAAAGTTGAAAAAGAAGGAGAAGATCGGACACTCCCGGCGAACACCACTGAAAGCAATGAACACCCGATACAGTTGTCTATAAATCTCCACCATGGCTGCAGACTGAATATACAGTGATTTCAACAGATTCGCGTATTTCCCCTTGCGAAGAAGACAGTTCCAGAGAACGTTACGAGCAACTGAATCGAAAGCAGTCTTCAGGTCCAAAAAGACCACGACCGTCGGCTGCCTATAAGAGTGCCGATGTTCCAAGATCCGTCGCAAGGTAAAAATGTGATCAAAAATGTGATCAAAATGTAATCCCGATCGGACCGGAATCTTGTCAAGAAGGTCATCCGTATACTCCAAGACTGTTAGTTCAGACCGAAATAACTGGATTCATCAAGCGCGCGCCTTGAATGTCGTCCACAACAAGGCCAGTCAAAAAGAGAAGGGCCGGGTACCCTCGATGAACACCATTTATGGCGGTAAACCAGTGTGACAGTTGTCTATAAACTTTCGCATTCTTAGTAAGGTGAGCATAAAATAGTTTCAACTGGTTTATGTATTGCCCTGGAACTGCCTTGTGAAGGAGAATGTGCCAGAGGACATTACGAACAATCGAACAGACGGCAACCTGAAGGTCTAAAAATGTATCGATTGTTGGTTGCCTGAGAGTGCCGACGCTAAATGACCAGCGACAATGTAAACAGACGATCACTGTAATCAAAACCTGACCGGAATCTTGCACGTTCTTCACGAAGTTGGCCTATTCTGTTTGGAATCCAGGTACACATTTTGGAGACGGAATTAACGGGCACCCATCACAAGGTATTCTATCAACCTCGTAACCTTGGTGAAAAACTGGGCATTTGTGATATCCATCATCACCACTGTTTAGAGAGGGGGATACGAGAGCTGTGCCCGGGGACCGGTTATATATAAATAACTTAAACTCCCAGGTCACTTTGACTTCCAGAAGGGTTGGCTAAAATTCGGTAGCCCGTCGTTTGGGTCCCATGGCCACTACAATCTGGTTCAGACCAACTGGACTGTTTCTCGAAATTACCAGCCCATTTGTCAAGTCGATGCGGTTAGCTGGTGAGGAGAGCAATCTTTCTACATATGGTTTCACTAACACTAACGCGACGGCCAACACAGCCACGAACCAAGAAGAAAGGTGTTCTCCTATTACTATACACAAGGATTCGTTCTATCTACTTTCAACGTTTTACCGGGTGACATTCACTCTTTGGGCAAGCTTTTATTCATTCTGCGTTTAAGCTCTTAATGGTCGTTGAAAGACTCAGAGTCGGAATGAATCGAGTGGTGTCATCCGGTCTCCCTAGAAGAAGCGCTTAGATCGAGTCGTCCAAAGGTTGGCTTAAGTGAAAGAGGCTAGGGTGACAAATTTGTCCTATATCAAGCTCCGAAAGAAAGCAGTTTGCTGACTTACTTGACGGAAAATATGAGCATTAGGAAAAACGGGCGTTTACAAGTTGTCTTAACCTTACAAAGCAATTGTTACTCGTAGGAACGGAGAAGGTGGGAGAAAATGCATGAGGAAATATTTATGGAAGCGGATGACTGAATAATGCCATTGTGGGGAAAAGTGCTAACTTTCGACGCTCCTCTGGTCATTTGAAAGAGAGCTGACTTGAGGGGCTCAATTCTGACGGTTAACTTGAGAAGTATGGTCTAGGGTCCCAGAAGAACGCACTAACGGCTCAAACGTCTGACTTCCCAAGTAATGAGTGACTTGCCTAGCCTAAGAGTGCAGTGAATAAGGTTGCTGTCTGTCTTGTTACCGTCACATGTAACAGATGTAGTTGACGAAAATCAGGGTTTTCAACCATGTATGATGGTACGTATGTGTCCACGATCGAACGTCAGTCGACTGGAGCGCTCCTTGTTTAAGACTACCTTTTCTTACCCTTTTCTACCCTAATCAGAAAACAGCTATACACCCAGGCGACATACCCTATTTGGATACCAATGAGTGTAACGGCTTCTCGTGACCGGCTAGCGAGTAATGTTTGGAGAGAATATGAATTAGCGCTGAACTACCCCCACTAGACTAAATCATTCGTTTGAAGTAATCGAGATGAGGACATTGAAAAACAGCAGGAATCAGTCGGGATCGGGTGTAGATTCATCATAATTGTTAATGCCGACGTACACAGTTA
>LOND01000703.1:55181-68482 GCA_014220965.1 Paragonimus kellicotti | reverse complement strand
CACGTCGTTCTCTCACTACCGTTCCATCAGTGTGATCTGCTTTCAGCATGATAATTTGTCCAGACGACTTTACCTTTAGTGAGATTGAAGTATCTATTCTAGGCCACAGTCTAAAGCATTTGCACCCGCAGTCTCCACAATCCTATAGAGAGTAGTTTTGAAGAAACATTGTTAGCAAAGATGCACGTTACGCCAAGTTCACTTAACATACCCTCCATGACAACAGGACACCAGAGGTCGTGATCGTTTGACTAAATTCAGGGTGATGCGAATGTTGTGTCAACCCAAACTAGGCGGTCTTAGAGTTATATATATATATATATATATATATGTTAAAAGGTCTGAAATTCAATTATGCGGACGCATCCACAACAGAATTCGTCGCATGTTTTGAATCTGGACTGAAACGCAGTGGTCTAGACGAAGAAATGCAGCAGTCTGTCAGAACAAAGATGTGCCAACAGCTGACCAATCGAAAACCAACAAACATCCTAACAACTAATGAAAAGAAAGCGCTGATGACACTTAGGAAGAACGACCAGATTGTCATCCTACCAACAGACAAAGGGAACGCCATAGCCATATTGAATAGACAAGATTATAAAGAAAAAGTGAACGACCTTTTAAAAGACTCTGCAACGTACGAACATGTCATAGGAGAACCTACGAAAGGTCTGAGGGCTCGAATCACCAAAATTGTGACAGGTCTCAAGAAAAAGAAATCGCTTACAGAAGAACAAGCTAAGTACCTTAGACCTGTTGAGGGACCAGTGCCACGATTATACGGGCTACCAAAGGTCCACAAGGATCAGGTACCATTAAGGCCAATCGTTGCATCCAGGACGGCCCCGAACTACCAATTGGCGAAGTTCCTTTTTCGTATTCTCCGGCCATGTTTACCTCACGATAATCATGACGCGAACAGCTCTACTGATTTCTTGAGACAGATTAAGGGTCTGGAGTTGGAAGAGACGATGCACTGGTTTCTTTCGATGTTACGTCGCTTTTCACTAACATACCGAAGAAACTTGCGATAGAAAGTTTGAAGCTCCTGATAAATGAGGACGATAGTCTCGGAAATAGGACGAATCTCTCTCCAAAAGAGTTGATTCAGTTAGTGGAGCTTTGCATGGAGACCTACCTACAATTTGATGGCCGAGTCTACCTGCAGAAGAGAGGCACACCAATGGGCTCACCCATATCAGGATTACTTGCAGACGCCGTAATGAAGCACTTCGAATGTGAAGCCTTTCAGACATTCAAACCTAAAGTGTGGCTTCGATATGTGGATGACACATTTGTTGTTTTACCTCGGACTCAGCTTGACCATTTCCACAGTTGTTTGAATAGCATAATAGATGGAATCACCTTTACACGCGAAGAGGAAGAAAATTCACGCCTGGCGTTTCTCGATGTATCGGTCATAAGATCTGATGGCAAGCTTGAAACTACTGTCTATCGTAAACCGACAACTGACGTCATTCTCAGGTTCGATAGCAATCATCCAGCCTGTCAACTTAAAAGCTGCGTGCGAACATTATTTCGACGTGCAGACACGCACTGTAGCTCAACTGAACTAAGAAGACAAGAACGAAAGCACCTGTTCAAACTGTTCACTTCTAATGGGTACCCTAATAGCTTCATAAAGGCATCTATCAGAGGATTCACAAGAACTGAACGTACAGAACCCAAAACGCGAATGACAGTGCCATATATTCACGGCACATCTGAAGCAGCACAAAGGATGCTCCAACCACTGGGCATCCAAATATCACACAGGCCAAATTCAACACTCCGTTCAGCTTTGGTGAACGCCAAAGACCGTGTAGAACCACACGAACAGTCTGGCGTGGTATACGCGATTCCATGTCTCGGGTGTGACCAACAATATGTGGGAGAGACAGGCAAACAGCTGCGCACACGCGTGCACGAACACAAATTAGCGATGCGGCGAGCCGACCCTAGATCACAACTGTGGCACCACTGCGCGGACACAGGTCACGAGGTCAACATAGATCATGCGAAAGTGGTCGCACGGGCAAAGATGAAAGGGGAACGGCTTGTACTGGAGGCTCTCTATTCGCGGAATTCGTTCAATCGACACGTAGATATAGACAGCCACTACGTCAGCATCGTTGATACTGAAACCAAAACGAGCGAAGACAGACCGACAGGCGAACACGGTGAGTGGCAGAACAATCTCATTCCAACACATTTATTTGTTTGATAACGGATCCTAGTGTGGATTTGAAACGTCACAATAAATCGTTCACTACTCAGTGTGTGCCCTTTTAAATACTTTAAATATGCTACCTGAGCTGCAGACATTCTCACTGATTAACCAAATGTTTGGACGCAACGCGCTCAAATGTGTGAGGAAATGGGAAAACTATGCCAACCGTGAAGGCTCCGTCCGTGAGCAACTATTCTTCCTACACAACTGCATTCGTCATAATGTGTTCCCTAAGAGCGTTACATGCAAGCCGCCGATTCAATCAGAACGTGCTAGGATTATCACCAGGAGTTACCAGAAACAAATGCACCGTGAACTTATTAACGATGCTCACCGCCGTCTGACACGATACAGAAGCGAGTGCGAAAAATCCAAACAAGCAGTTACCGAATTACTCGATTCCGAATGGATCAACAAGACTGAGGAAGCCATAAAACTTTCAACGGACTCTAGCAGAACAATAGCAAAGGATCGACTAAATAAAAAATTCCAGCGCCTCAACCTACCCAAGAAACAAAACACCGAACCTATACACAACCTATCAGACCATCAGTTGACACTCAACGAAAAGGCTGTTCTGTTAAAAGGTCTGAAATTCAATTATGCGGACGCATCCACAACAGAATTCGTCGCATGTTTTGAATCTGGACTGAAACGCAGTGGTCTAGACGAAGAAATGCAGCAGTCTGTCAGAACAAAGATGTGCCAACAGCTGACCAATCGAAAACCAACAAACATCCTAACAACTAATGAAAATAAAGCGCTGATGACACTTAGGAAGAACGACCAGATTGTCATCCTACCAACAGACAAAGGGAACGCCATAGCCATATTGAATAGACAAGATTATAAAGAAAAAGTGAACGACCTTTTAAAAGACTCTGCAACGTACGAACATGTCATAGGAGAACCTACGAAAGGTCTGAGGGCTCGAATCACCAAAATTGTGACAGGTCTCAAGAAAAAGAAATCGCTTACAGAAGAACAAGCCAAGTACCTTAGACCTGTTGAGGGACCAGTGCCACGATTATACGGGCTACCAAAGGTCCACAAGGATCAGGTACCATTAAGGCCAATCGTTGCATCCAGGACGGCCCCGAACTACCAATTGGCGAAGTTCCTTTTTCGTATTCTCCGGCCATGTTTACCTCACGATAATCATGACGCGAACAGCTCTACTGATTTCTTGAGACAGATTAAGGGTCTGGAGTTGGAAGAGGACGATGCACTGGTTTCTTTCGATGTTACGTCGCTTTTCACTAACATACCGAAGAAACTTGCGATAGAAAGTTTGAAGCTCCTTGATTAGATCACACTGATGGAACGGTAGTGAGAGAACGACGTGCCGACAGTCTGACAAGTGAAAAGCGTATTGAACTGGTTTTTATCTATGTTGCCTATGGTAAAAGTGTGTATCAGACCGCTAGCAAGTTTGGTGCAAATTGTGTGGGTGGGCCTCTAGTTACCTGAATACAATGTTTATAACCTGCAAGTAAGTGGCGGACAGCGCAAATCAACAAGTGACCGTTCTGTTAGTGATGTTCTACGAAACGTAACGAATAGTCCGTGAAAGAGTATGTCGGCTCGCTCAAGTATTTAACACTTCGAAGTCCGCTGCACACAGAATACTCAAGAAACAACAAGTATTTGCCACACCGGGAGGCCCACTTATAAGAGCTTCGGTTGTCGGGTGTGAACAAACGTGAGTCATTTCACACTTGATACCCACAGGAAACGGATGTGTTCAACAGGATTTAGGGATAAATCAGTATTCGTTCTGAATGGAATCGTACATAAACGGTAAGTTGTGAAATATTAACAACCCCATCGATTTGCTTCAACCTGACGTCAACGTAGCCCAAAGCTTATTGCACAGACTGAGTCTGTTGCGATACGCACTATTAGGTCCTTAATCTTTGTTAACTATGTTATGAGGGAAACCTCTCTTGACCCAATCATTTATAAACTAAGGCAATCCCATCTCTTAATGTTACATCAGCAATCTGTATTAGCGCTGGAACAACTGCGAATATTTGAGTGAGCTTGATTCAGCAAGATCTCGTGAAACCACGTTATGTCATCTTCCTTATACGGGAATATGCGGATAAAGCATTTGGGTTTCCACGGAGTAGTCTTCTCGATCGCTTCTACTCCACCGGATTTTTCCCTTCCGGTCTGCTTCAAACACAGAGTCTACGGAGAACGTCCGCAAACACTGGAAGAACTGACAATGGCATTAAATTTGGAATGCAATGCAACCTGTGAGACTACATTACAATGTGCGCTGTCATCGCGTAAATAACATGCTTTCCATGTAGGAAACTTCACAGATATCTCCAGCATGCATTGTGAATGCGTGGTTTATATACCAGTGCTTTCTTTTCTTTGCGTGACGATAATGTTAACCTTATAATAGATCAGTATATCTCTAACGGTAATCGACAGCTGCATATACTTAGTAGATTCAATTAGCACTGACTTATGTAAGTGATCTGAGCAACCGTAAAGCGAATTAATGTCTCACTGAGAGGAGGTTTTGGTACGTATGCGGTGGAACACAACAGGTAGATACTTTAGTGCGGAACACATTCAGTCATTGTTCACAGATACGCTTTGATCAGACCTGTTATCTGAACAAGGATGTAAGGATGGAGACCGAATATTTATTACGTGTGATGTACAAATGTTCTCGTATAATGCTATAAATGGTACCGATAAGTATACATTAAGAAGATACAGCCAGTTCTAGCTAGAGGTATCCGGTAATGCATACACACTGCGTATGGTTCACATGTACAGTGCAAAAAATGTCTCACTATCGGTATCTGCTTCCTCTTTGTTGCGGTTCACCAATGTATTCTGGTTCCAGCCTGAGGTTTAGTCCAGTCCAGCTGGCACACAGCATCTCTCCAGACAGTGCAGGTTACTGGAGAACCAAACCGCTCAATCTGTAGAACATTTTTGAACCAGACGTCCGCGCCGATCTCGATAACGCAATATGTCACTTTCACCACGGTACCCATATATGGATAAAATTGTGGAATACGATATGCCGACAGAAGTTGATACGACACGGCTCAATAACAAGGCCATAAAAACTGATACGTGCCAAGCAACGCTTATTGATTTGGCGGCAAGGCTACAAAGTATCATGTCAGAGTTCACAAACTGCGCGATAATACTAAAACCCAATACAATGTTCCTCAGATTCTGTGAGAAAATTGCCAGATTACGACCAACACTCCAATAATTTTTAAATTTGCGTTGCTGACAAAATATAGCTTCTTGTGATCCATCGGTTGATGAGGAAATTTTCGTGCCAGAATGTTGCGTTAAGGAAATATCGTATTGTTACTTCGTGCATTTGCACTCATTGATCAATACTGATTCCCGACGCTGTGTTGTTATAGACATCTGAGACGCTTAGCAGGAAGTTTGTCAACCGTGGTGGATCCTGTTGGTCGAAACACTGAGACGACGGAGCCCAATGAACTTATCTGAAATGTGTGTACAACTCATGTACACCACAGCTAGCCTGGCTGTGGTTACACCCATATGCTGGAGTCTTTCACTAACGCGAATCGCTTAGTGGGCTTGTTTCTCGGTAAAATGCAGCGTTATTTTCAAACTAATAGAGAATCAACGAGAGTTTGAAAACATCTCTTAAGGAAGATGTAACACCAAGATTTTATTGCCTATGAAGTACTTCCGGCTTTTTTGCCAAATGGGAGTCACCAGTTTTCATTATTTGTTCTTTTTCACACTATCATAGTTTAAAGTGACGGAAACATGTCAACTCTGCCACTATTAGCTCGAAGACGGTTGATATAAATATCGTGCATATTAGGACAACCTAACATGTGGGGCCTGTGACAGGATCATATGTGCTTTCAAGATAGAAAGCAAAATCCTCGTAAAGGCATCGGTTGCATTCCTTTTGATTCAGTGATCGCCATGACTGTTAAAGATTTTGATACTGATTGTGAAGAAAATCAAAGTCGAAACTTGCAATCGTCTGGGCAGTGTGTTGCCCGTCGTTTGAAAAAGATTGGTTGTAATATTGTATCAAGACAGTGTTGCCGATCCCATGATCACTGTCTTTACGGTAATAATAATGAATTCTAAATATCCACCTGAAAGAAATTGATAACCTACTCCGCCGACAGCTGATAAATCTGATACAGCAAGCTGTGGAGTGCAACTTGGCAAGCAGTTCTTGATCATTCACAAGTGACTGATGAACATGATTTTGACGTCGTCAAAATTCCGAAGTAGAAGAGCATGATTGCACTACGGATTATATCGTTACTGTACGTGATAATGGTGTTGCCACTGTAGTTTCTATCATAAAAAGACTGCTGTCATGTGCGCTAAGAGCCAGAATTAAGTTTCCTGAAGACATGGTGCGAGGAGGACTAGAGCGATTAAAAATGAGCTGGTCACAGAAATAAACAATTGAAGAAGAGAGAAAAGTGCTGTAACTGAGGCTAGTGCATTTTAACTTTTGGTAGATTTCGACCGTTTGAAGCCGAAATGTGTGGTTACTGTAACTGCGTTAAAGTACACGAGAGCAAACAATCGCTAAGTTCAAGGAGGAATGCCAAATTAAAGGTCTGCGCTGGTCATCAGTAGATCCAAATCGGTTCTACTAACCAGCGAATTTACTCCGTGATTTTTTTCTCTTATGGTTGTTTTGGCTTAAGCGGTCTATTTCAAAAATCTTCCGGTATTGACCTTAGCGAAATCGTGAAAAATGACCACCTAGTTAAGATTACATAAAGCACGTGAAGTGTGTGGACCGGCCATTCCATGCTTAGTAATGTGGTCTGAAGCAACGTTGGGGGGAGTATGTAAAGTTTTGAAAGTAAGTTCTTGATTTAGAAATTTAAATTAATTTCTCGTGAGCCCCGTACATAGAAACATGCGAATGGAAACTCATGGTGGTGGCCCATATTATTAGAGAAGCCCTACAAACTTTGAACTCCACACGATGCCGAAGTAGTTAACCAGTCGCTTAAATTTTGATTGCTTGTAGGAGACGCATCCATAATGATAATAGATGGAGGGTTGAGAAACAGCATCTGTGGGGAGTAAGTTTGACTTCACGAGCATTAGTCCATACAACTTTGTTTAACGAAGTGATAGGAAAAGAGGTTCTTCTTTTTGTGGAAAATCTGAAATAAAACGGGAGTAGTACTAGTCTGAAAACAAAGAATCACAATTCAATTTTTGGAGTTGCAGCATTGACGAGAAACGAAACTCGCTCGGGATCAGGTCGAAATCAGGAGTCATCAATCAAATGTGTGACCCAAAAAGAATTTTGCCGTACAGTAGAAACAGTTCTCATAATTAATAACAACATTGTAAGCGCAGTCGTTCAACTAAAGCAAACAATCCAATTTCATGGATGGGTCTAGTTAAACAAGGTACAACAATATCATTAAGATACGCTGCCACACTTTGAAATTAACAATGTGTTTGTTACATCTTGTAAAATTACTCTGAAAACATTTAATTTAAAAATTAACAATATATACCTGAGATGTCTAAATGGAGTGTTAACTACTGTTAAAAACTGGACGCAATGTCAAGAAGAATTTGCCGGTAAGAATCTTCAAGGCCGAGCTTCAAAAATTACTTGGAACCAACAAGTGTGTGAAAAAAGTCTGCAGGTTTATGCACAACAGAAACTTGTTGCAAATACTGTGACAGGCACAACACATTACCGGTGTTCGGTCATCGGCCCATGTAGAAGATTCGACAAAAGCCAGTATTCCCTTCGCAGTTAACTCAGACAGGCCGAACGTGCTTAGTCACAAGATGTTATGAAGAAGCGTAAGGAAGTGAAACAAATAAATGTTGAAGGTCTAGACTTGTAATCAAAGCGTAGAGATCCCTGTCAATAACTGTGAGATGGTATGGTATTCGCTTCGTTCGTGCATTTGTGTAGTACATCAACTTTCCGAACTGACGTAGTAAGCCCCGACCTAACGTGAATTAGTATGAATCTTCAGGTTTTCCACAGTACAAGAAACCCTGTATAAATACTTTACTGACCGAGACGTCAGATGTAGTAGTCTGAAATACGCGATAGTAATAGCAGACATATCAGTCACAAGCTCAAATCTAGTTTCAAAGCATTAGCAATAACACAGCAAGTAGGCTGATAGAGTTGTAATATAAAGTTATGTGCAGCGTAATTATACCTGTGGTTAAACAACAACTACAAGAAGTTCTGTTGAGTTACATTTACTAATAATATACTCCGTCTTCTTTAGTCCCGATCCACGGGACAATTCCGATTTATAAGTTGGTTCCACTCTGCGTCTGTTTTCACGTGTTGCCTGTTAGTATACTGTGCACTGGATTTGATCGTGCTGTTATTCGCGACATTCAGTCTACCTGGGGAAAAATGTGATTGCGAAAACCACGGATCTTTCCACTGCAGCTGGGGGTTTTTCAATCCATGTTTAGACAAAAATCACCCACTTAAGCCCGTGGTCGTCGATGGTTAGTCCGCCACCATCGCCAGCAGTCAGCGGCGACTGTTCACCAAGCTCACCATGAGAAAGACCACACAGCCAGCGCGTCCGCCTTGATTCAAAAGCTGATTGGCTGAAGTGCCTTCACCGAGCACAGCACATGGATAAATCTGTATTTAAAACAGTTCATTCCCTTCAGAAGTTTGAACAAAACCGTTAGAACACGAAAACTGGTAGATGCAAGCATTTCGTATTGACTCATCAGTACCAAATTTACAATAACATGAAACGGTTTTTATATCGAACAGTTAGGAGTGTAATATGAATAATTTGTTGGTGGGTTAAGAAGGGGCACTGAGTCCACATTAGAGTCACGTTCAGGAACATCTGTTTCTGAACACGCAAATCCGGCTCCATTCAGTTGATTGAGACTGCCTTGGCAAACCGCAAAAATCCTGGATTGGAATGATGTAATAGAATTCTGAAGTGCACAAGCTGGGTTGATAACGTGATCAGTAGTCAGGATGTGTTTTGCGGTGGTCGCAGTCACTCAACTGAAGCCAGTCTTGTGGGTTCAGAAACAACTGTTTGTGAACTTGACTCTGTTCTAGATTCAGTGACCTTCCCTAGCCCATTGACTGACTATCCATCCCACCCACGTCCCTCACTGTCCGATATAAAAAACCGTTTCATGTTATTGTAAATTTGGTACTGACGAGTCAATACGAAATGCTTGCATCTACCAGTTTTCGTGTTCTAACGGTTTTGTTCAAACATTTTTACTTGATAAGTGTATGTACGAAATCGCAGCCTACTCGGTAACCACTACTTTGTCCGCTGAATGAATACTGTTAAAATTTGATGTCCACGCGTTTGAAACGACAGGATGTTGATCGCTTAGGTCAAAGAAACCTGTAGCTAACCTACTGTTGAAATGTTTTTGGCACTTATTCCATTTGCTGACAAGGTTTCTGTGTCTGCCAACGTTGGTGACGGGGATGCTGTTTTTAGTGGCCGTTTGATGGGTGTTTCACTAATTACATTTTTGAATCTACTGCTTTGTCCTTCCCTCCGTCTGTCAACGATGTAACAGTACAGATTTTGTGAAGTTCGTGTGACGACAACATGACGCAAACGCAATTACTTAAGTCATACTGATGTAGTCACGTGCATCTCAAATTAATTAATGTTTTCGTGTATAGTGCACATACAGTTTGATGGTAAGTTTTGATCACCATTAATTAAGCAAGCACTCCTGGTGAACAATAATTATCAACCTAGTCAATTACCAAGATGTGATGTTTACAATTGATGATGTCATGTTCTTGACATGTGTAGAGATTTTCATATCCCTTTTTGAAAGTATCCATATTAACCGTTCGTGAATACGCCTAAGTATAAGGCTACGTAAAAACGAATGTATCCGTTTGTGAGATTCGTAACCGCAAAAACGTGCTGGTGCATCACGTACGAATTAGCCTAATCGATTGAGTGTGGTGCATAATTATGCACCATGGTGGGTAGGCCTCAAAGTACACACCAGCTGTTAGCTTGGCCACTGTTTGCGAATGATAGTTGAGAACATTGTTTCTTATCGGATATTCCGCTGGGTACTCAGCCGTTTCTTATCCATTGAATTTTATGACACATATCCCATTTTATTCAGTCTATCTGCTGTGAAAACTTATCTAACTCTAAAATAATGTTTCCCCGTGGCAAACGAGTCTTTAATTACGAAATACTGTCAGCCTGGCGTCCATTTATGATAATCAACTTTCCGTACACTCTTCGACTTCTAATGACAAAGGTGTCGAGTGAAGTAACACGGATATGGGCTTCTGTCTGAAGATTAATGAATTGTGTATTAATCAAATGCAAACCTACTTTATTAGTAAAAGCGAAGATGTCATCTGCTTAAGGTGCGGTGAGTACAATACTGCATTGAGTGTTTACATCAGCAGAGAGTTAGATGCAACAGTCAGCCTAAAAAGATAAGAGAATGAATAAGAGAACTCGACGTTTGTATCCCACGACGCACAGTACTTTTCGGTAAATAAGACCAGTAATTTGAGCACTGCACAGTATAGTAATGAACGTGCGTGTGACCTCCTGAACCATACTCGTGAGTGTTGCATGATATGGAAGAATCGACCAGCAAGAAACAGAAAAAATTACCCATGTCACACAGAAAAGCACACATAACATTTCAAGATTGCAACCAGCGCACGGACACAGACAACATCTAGTATGTAATATAACTGTCCAACCGTGAATGAGATACTGGCAGACTGCTCTGACCTAAGTTTGGACGTACGCGGTGGATGAATTTTGAATGTGCCACTGCAGGACGAGTCGTTGTTGGCCTTAACGCGGAGTCAAAATTTTACTTCAGTATTAGACTCAAAATCGTCTAGGGGTGACTGAAATTGCATGTGGTATTCACAGCGTCGCAGTACTGTAAGTTCACATCATTCTTAAGTATCGGACCACTGGTATACCACTGTTTTACTGGCGAAATCTTGTGAGCTTCCAGTATTATTTCATTTTCATTTTTTCATCCGACCGCTGAATAATGCTAAAGTTGACATTTTTGAGACAACTGAATGAAAATGTGGAGGCGCAAACATGTTGGTATCCAAAATGTAGTTCAATTTTCTTTTACAAGTAATTCTGGTGACCAAGCCAACAAAAAATACTGGTATGTAAACCTTGAAATTGGACAAACTGAGAGAGATGTGTTTTTGTAGTTGGAGTATGCGCGACACTGACTACCGTTGACATCCCTTTTATACGGATACCTTTCGGAATGCGGCTGAAATGAAATTCGTGTGAATAAAAGCACTCACAACCCGTGAACCAATCAGCAAGATCAGTTATTCATACCAGAACATTTCAAATAGAGGGCGAAATGTTAGTTTATAGTGCAATGGTGGAATCTGCTTTCCTGGAATTTTGTTTTTTTCAAACGCGATTACCCAAACAGTTACTCTCAGACAACAGCACTTTCGTGAAATCGCACCTTGCATGACTACGATACCATTTTGTAAACTGTTCATAAGAGGAACACGCAAATAATGCGGCTAATAAAGTTTCGTCTCCATTAGAAACTACAGTTTTGGGCTTCACTGGATATGTTCAACGGTGCCCGTCATCTATTCACTGTACTCAGCAAAAGGAAAAACCGATAGCCAACATCTTGCGTTTTCATTTATGTGATTTTCACATTCCAACCACCCAAACCTACGTTATTTATCAGACAACAAAATCGTTAAAGGGATAGTTCCAGGAGTAAGCAGTTTTAGATATCTTCCCACTAGGTAACCAACAGATTTCAACAGACAAATTACTATGTTAGAGACATCAGGAAGCTATAACGAATTTTCGTGTTCTTTATTCAGGGTAGTGCAGCTATTGCCGTGTTAAGTGATCATCACGACTAATGCTGTCAATAGTTGCGCCCCGTTGTTCTCAATAGCGAGTATGTCGCTCGAAGGGAGCAAGTGAAGCTAGATGTTCCCATGAGATGACTTGAGCTTACTATTATATAGCCGTCTTTAGACAGCTATCAAGAGGATCTTCAACGCTGCCCAATTGGTTGTGGTTTACAGAACCGTTCGCATCCCAACAATCCCAGTCAAACAGGCGGCGCGTCCATCCGCCAAATCCCATGTGGCCTGCCACCTACATTGGCAGAAGCGAGCGATAGTTGCAGACCAGAATTAGTATCCAAATGCCGAGTTGGGTCAAACGCCAGACTACGCAACCGATCGATGCTAGGCCAATCGTCGCCACCACCACCTGAACCTACAAGCAGCCTGCTTCAGCCATTGTCCGGCACTTGTTTTTAACGCACTATCAGCCGCACGCGGTCAAAGAGTTCAAGGTCAAATGCACGACCACCAACCCATGCTTTCTTCAAAATGCCGAGAGGGTTGCCATCTGACCGAACGAGTCCGTTCTGTTCATTCAGCAGGAACTGTTCGTCACCGTCTTATTGCTTGGCCATGGTAGAGCCTGTGTGCCAATAGCTGATTAACACTTCATTGTAATTGTTTTGCGGTTTGGTTTTGATTTGATAAAATTTAACAGTCTGTAGTAAGCACTCGTAAAGATGCAGCGAAATCTGTCATGGCATAAATCGTGCAACATAACGTTTCGGACTTCACTTTTCAAATCTGGTATCTATTCCCAAGATACTCTCATCGATGAGGCTTGGCTAAAGTGCTTTTGTATGGCGGAGCACATCTGAATTGTAAAAAGAACAACGAACTTGAGAGAATGATGCGCTGTAAAATGCCAGTTTTCTTCGGAATGTTGTTGTCGATCAAACGTGTACTCAGACACACTGATTACACTCACAAACTCAAGTGGGAAACTTGAGGTCAGTAGTTCAGGACAATGCTGTATTCTGCGTATTGTTTTGCCCTTATAAAAACATATTTTCTTATTTTAAGCAGCTAACGAGGAGGTATTATAAGTCGCCAAAGAAGGAAGAGAATGAAGTAATGAATGTGGTGACGCACAAACACTGTTGGTATGAGACTATGATGCAACACCGTTAGCGGCACTACGGAATAAAAATGAAT
>LOND01000703.1:42685-53194 GCA_014220965.1 Paragonimus kellicotti | reverse complement strand
TTAAGCGAAAAAAATTGAGACGTGTGTTATACTCTACAGACCAAGTGTACGCAGCATATAGATATTACTGGATACCATTAGCTAGAACTGGCCACAGCTACTCGACATATGCTTGCTTTCAAGATTTCACGAATATCACACTACCTTTTTGTCCAAGTTGAATAACGCTATGTTGTTTACTCTACAGTATTCCACTACACGCGAACGAATGCGTTATTTCAACAAGACAGTAATCAGCAATATGATTCCTCTGGCTCCGTACTTCATTCAGGAGTGATTGAAACCACTAACAATATGTGGCTGTCAATTTCTGCCAGAAATATTTTGATCTACCAGCAAGTCGCCATACTCATTACGCAAAGTATGGGGAAGTAAACATTAAGATCAAAACCGTAGATGCATAAATGATTCTCAAAATGCTGTCCATGGTTCTGTTTGCAGAGAAACACCACCCCTAGCATGATGACAACACACAGTGCAATCGATCTTGAGTTTTCACTGGATTACCTGCTGTATGATGTGGTAAACTTCGGAAATTTTTAGTTACATAATTCACCTAGATTAGTAAGTAAGTTTGCGTGATGTATGCCGTCCGATTGTATGTTCGTATATCATGTGATTATCTGGCGCAAATGAAGAAACCACACACCAGGCTCAATCGTTCCTTCACAGCCAGTCTTTAACCTCTCTAGAGATTATCCCGTGTCGGCAACTTTTAAACCGTTGTCCGAGACCGTTTTCACATTCTTTGGGATAACTAGTCGGTATTCATTCTCAGCTGCCTATTTTATACAGAACTTTTGTTTAACGCGTACCTATGAACAGCGACTCAGCGTATTCTGCCTTCGACTGTTGAACTCGTTCGAAATGTCCACTCTATAGATTTCTTTCTTACTCTGGGGTACTGTATATGTATATATTTATACATATATACACATTTTATATGTATATATCTCGAGGCTATTTATTAACCATCATTAGTAGTACAATGGTGACCCAGACAATCTGGTCAGTACACCAGCCGTATCTTCCGCGGCTTTTCGGCAGCAAAACCCTAATTCGTAATCTGCACAATTAGAAGCCATCTTTGCTGTACGACAGACAACTTCACAGCCATACCATCTTCATCATGAACTTGCAGTCCTCCTCCCTTATGTATCTGATGAGGTAGACGCTATTTTTTGTCTTTATCACAATCCATGAGACCGTACGAGCGCTAAAAGAGCAGTAATTATGTAGGTTGTTTTCAGACGGTCAGCTCATCACTTAACTTATAAACACGACCGAGCTAGGTTACCGTAATTCATCGCGGCTCATTCGTTATATTCAACCGTAAGCACCTATGACACAATTAGAGGAGGTTGTCTTTACAGGGAATTGGCTCCAATGGTTTTCCAAAAATGTGTAACTCGATCATAAAGATAACCCTGTAGCAATCATGGCACTGATACGGCCGATCGCATTGGGATACATCGAATATCACAATTCCCAAATTTTGTTTGAGAAGTCGGGGGTACTTTGACAGCCCCCATCTGTACCCTGAATAAGAATTTCCAGGCTTCAACGACGCGGTGTTCAAGATCCCAGTCGACTTCCCCACTCGATGACACACCAGTTGCACAAAGCCACATGCGTTTCATTTACCGCAACCGAACTGTAATATCGGTCACTGCTCGTATCGCAGAAATTTGTTAGACACGCCGGACGATGTCGACAGCCTTACAATGTTGGTCCAGTCGGCAGACGGGCAGTTAAATCCTATTGGCTACTGAAGCAGTTTCTTCGACTAATCTTTTCCTCTGATCTGGGCACTGCTATCTCAACGACAATGGCGTTGAAATCAGCATGGTTCCGTTTGTCGCACACGATTAAATCAGCTGATCACATCAAACCTTCGCACAGCCAACAGAAGCATTATCAAAATGTTTAGCCAGCGATCTCGGGCGCTTAACTTAGGTCATCGTAAACCTTTTCGTTGAAACTTCACGGTCGCCGACGTCCAGATGGAGGTAATCTGTTTAAATCTTCTGCTGTACATCGACCTTCTAGTAGGATCCAGATGACACCGTCTGGCAGACCAGACGACGAGGCTTACTGTTACCGACGTTTCGACCGATATGGTTTCAATCACTCCAGTGCATCAAAACCCTGAGAAATAAAATTGGTTAAAAGTCTTGATTGATAAGTTCCAATCTGTTTTCAACCAGCCACAGATTCCACGCGGCACCACAGGTACGGCTGGCTTGCCGGCGGTCTTCAACGGTCGCAGGTTGAAACCAGATGAGCTGAAGATAGCTCGCGCCCAGTTTGATGATACGCTCGAAATTACAGTCTACCCGTCCAAGAGTCCGTGAGCCTCACCACTTCACATCCAACTTAAAAGTTCGGGAGATTGGCGCCCATGTAGAGATTATCGTTCCCTCAGTAACGCCAAGATACCTGACAAGTACCCGTTTCCGTATATACGGGACATCGCGACCGGTCTTCATAATCTTCATGTTTTCTCAAAAATCGATTTAATGTGCACTTACCACCAAGACAGATGTCGTTACGGAGTTAACCTATAGTCTAATTACTTCGTACGCCGTTTGGTTTATGAAACGCTGTTCAAACGTTTCAGCATTTCATCGGCGACGCCACTTGTGGTTTGGATTTTGTTCGCCTCACATCGAAAACTTACCAGTTTCAAGTGCCTCTGAAGAACATCAGACTCATCTGTGGCAGTATTTCGACGAACTAGCAACCTTCAGCGTCATCAGTAATGAGCAGAAATAAGCTTTTAACCAGTGCGAACCTGAATAACTTGGGCAATACATTGACCAACACTGTATTTGACCGCTGAGAGAGGAGGCAACAGAAATTTGCAACTTTCCCCTTTCTACAAGACTTTCTGCCATCGGCCGTTTCAGCGGGGTGGTCAGTGACTACAGATGGTTCATTCCATGTTGTCCTAGGTTCGTGAAACCGTTTGCCAGTTTGCTCAGTGGCCATTTCAACGATGACGTTGAATTATCGGGGCTAACTACTGAACCACCGTACCGTATTAAGGATGAATTGGCCACCACCGTCAGTTGCACCTGTTTCAACTTAGCCGCCGGAATAAGTATAGTTTCTGATGCGTTAAACACCGCTGTCGTCATTGTCCTTTAAGAGTAGGCCGAGAAAACCTCTAAACCACCCGCCTTCTTTTCCAGACCTTTACTCTCGACGGAAACCAAGTATAGCACATTTGGTCATAAGTTGTTCGCTACGTACTTGGCCATTCGTCACTACCGACACGTTCTCAAAGGAAGTGAGTTTGTGATTTTACTGGACCACAAGCCACTAGTTTTTACTCTTCATGGTATATCTGATGGACATTCTTCCCGTGAAGTTTGACATTTTCACCATATATACGCCACGTTTCTGATGGCGATGACGTTGTCTCTGATTCGTCGTTCGCCGCTAGCAGCTCCGAATGGCCACGACTCAATCGATATAACTGCCGTTACCAACGGACAATGTTCGAAAACTAATTTCTGCACTTCTTACCAACAGTCAGCCACAGGTCTCACAGATTAACCCTTGCCAGCATCTATTGGCAGGATCCTCTGTGATAATTCCACTAGATATCCGTGTCAAGGGGTTCCAACCCTCTTCCGACGAACTGCGTCCGACACACTACACGATATTGTCCATCCTAGTCTCCAGTTCAAAGCCGCGTTCATTCCTCATAGGTACGTTTGACCAAGCGCGCAAAAGAACGTCAAAAACTGAATGCTAGCTTGTTTAGCCTGTCAACAGGCCAAACAATCATCGTCACGTGTCAACCTCCTCAGGCTAGTTGTCTAACATTTCCTCCGGTCTATCACGCGTACACCTCGACATCGTTGGTTTTCTTCTACCGTATAATAATATGTCCTGTCTTCTCATGATGACTGGTTGTTCCACACGATAGCCTGAAGCGGTTACCGCCAACGTGCTCCGGTAAGTTCTCGTCAAACACGAGGTTTCAACGCATGTCTGTCCAGCTACTGTGATTGCCGTTTGTGGTCCAACATTCGAAAATGGTTAATTGAAACGCTGCTGCACCCACAATGGGGCTTGTTATCCAACATCGAATGAGATAGATGTGCGCTTTCATCGACAACTGAAAACACCCACCACGACGGTCTAATATACTAGTTGGACGTAAGCTCTGCCACTGGCCCTACTAGGCATCCGTGCCGCCTTCAAGGTCAACATTTATTATTCCAAAGCTAAGTTTTTCTAATGCCAGCCACTACTTTCACGTTGGAGGTGTACTATCACACAGTGGCGTGGTCATATTAATGTATCTAGACTATCCTATGATATGTGATAAGAATGTAAGACTACACACAATCACCAGTGAGCGGTTCTCACGTATGCGCATCCGCGGTTACTTTAGTATACTCGGAGTCTATAAGAAACCAAATTCTGAAAAATCAAAGCTTCGGCTGGATTCTAATCAACAACAGGAGAGCATGCCCGAACGTGGCAAACACCCTACCAGGTGAGCTACGAAACCATGCTGGAAGCTCGGAAATTCCACGTTCGCATTCTACTATTCACCCGTCCCACTGTCTCATATGGAATCCACCAAATGATCCAGGAGATCGACTGCCCTCAGTAGGATTTCTCAAACAGTTCATGTTGGCATCCATCAGTGCTCCTTTTGAGTGTTGAAGGTATGTTGCTGTTAAGTGGTTTGGCAAATATGATAATCTATAGGAAACTCGATTGCAAACAATCTTGGCTGCGGCTAGATTCAAATCAGTGAAAAAACAGTATGTTCAAAGACAGCAAACAGAAGTACTAGTCCACTTTGTGTGCAGACACCACATTGGTGTCATCTGTTAACACCCTCGCATTCAGACTGGCACAGTCCACTTCTGACGTCGGCTGCGAATGCATAGGTCTAAGTTTAATTGATGACATTTAATGGCTGATTTTTATGCGAATGCTTGATTTTCTTTGCTCGTAACGGATGCGTACGTAGCAAGCTGAGCGTGGTACAACCTGTCGTGGTAACACACCAAGTCAGGATGGCTTTGTGTTCTGTGTGTGGCAATATTAAGTAGGGCGTTAGATCACTTGTGAGTTTTCGGTATATGTGTTCGGTTACCAGCAATGAGGTATTAATCTATATTTCAACCTACTCAATGAGTGTGGGTACTGGTCAATTTGGATTGGCTTTCATTTCTATATTACGATTAAGTTAGACTAACTCAATTTCGTCACGGCGTCATCCGATATCCTACTGGAAAACAGAAAAACTGAGCGCAATCCGTATGACGTACCGTCAAAATGTTTACAGAGAAGAAGACGCGACCAGTAAACAAATATTTGATTCTCTTTCGCTAAAGAGGTTAACAACATTTCGTGTTGTGAAAGAACCAGACTTACTGCATGATTTTAGTCTGTTATTGTTCCTGGCGGATGTAAAGAGGGCCTTAACCATGACCACAAGAGTACGCATCTAACCGAAAACCTCTTAAGATACCCGGTAATCTAAGCTACTTAAACAATCCAACCACCCAAGTGCACGCTTGAACATAAGGGTACGGTGGTAATTCTTAGTTGCCTGTTATTTCAACTGGTGAATGCACATTTCAGACGCTGGACCCAAAAAACTCCGTCTGTTGAGACTTCGTTGCACTTCATCAGAGCAGAAAGAAGACATATATTGCGATATGTTAACATTTCATTTACTCTCATCAGTCGCAAACGTAAAACATGCTAGTTATATACATCATATAGATAAGGATAGGATACGTTTGTCCCTATCTATATGATGTATATAACTAGCATGTTTTACGTTTGCGACTGATGAGAGTAAATGAAATGTTAACATATCGCAATATATGTCTTCTTTCTGCTCTGATGAAGTGGTTAAAGGGAACTCAGTGTTTCAAAATTCGTTGTACGTTTTGTAACTTCAATAGGTTTGACGACTTGTGGAAATATACATTTGCGCCCACACATTCGATACTGTGGACAGTGATCGAAGTGACGAACAGTACAATGTTGGTCTTCAGCATTCTCAAAACCCTTCCGTGTTTGGCTCATCATTCAACTGGCTTTCCCGTGGTGAACAATATTAACAAGCATAAAAGATGAAAATACTGTGAGATATGAGATGACATTGTAACACTGAAGAAAAAGGGTAACCCGGAAAGGGCATCCAAACATGGAACAAGTCAAGTCAAGAAATTGCCCTGTGCACCTTACGAAATTAATATTCAGTATTTATACAATCACAACTTCGTCAGAGACTATGTTTAACAAAATTGCTTGTTAAACTTTATGGTCAATCCATTTGGGAGGAGATAGATAAACATTCGGAAAAGCCCGAATGAAGAACATCAAAACCGGACATAATGTTACAAGCAAGCAGCCTGCATGCTTTAACCTGCTGTAACACGGTAAGTCTAATGAGACTACAACCAGGGAAGCCGGTACAACCAGCCAAGTGCCATATGGATCTGGGAAGAACTTCAGAATGTTTAGTTAAACCTCTATGAGAAATTACCGAAAAATGATGTGGTCTGAATTCACAAAACGATTTGTAAAATTGGACGGGAATAAAAATGAATCAGTATGATACAAAAACCGTTTTAACACAGACGTACTGTTGGTAGGTCTCGACATGTCAGTTGGTTCGCAGTAAATAAGTATTTGCGAAAAATTGAGATAGTCGATGCAGCTAAAGTCAAAAACACTTCCTTAACAATTAAAACAGTAATTTGCTCATGTGCTGGTATTTTAGAAGATTTCCATTTCAGCATGGTGGCTGAATCACTTGAAACATGACACTCATTTGTAATCAAGTGGTTAGCGTGAGACGCAAGATCGTGCTTAACAATATGTTAAACCTTAATGAAACATTAATGGCTAGAAACTTTCAGTGCTGATACGTGTAACAAAAGATTGGTTGCTTAGAAAACCGTGATGTTGCAATATTTTCTTAATTACTATTCCGATTTTTAATAACTTTCCGTTTTGCATAGTCATGTTCAAATAGCATGACGTTGACAATTCTGTGACAGACCGTATGATCCTTTGCGCTCTAGTGGTGTGCATCCTGTCGACTGTACATCTAAAGTTACAACTGAAGATCAAAATCAAACACAAATTGCAAGGTGGAATTCAGTCAATCTGTGTTTGCTAATACACTGAGTTGGGGGGTAACGTCGGTTACTTCTCTTTCAAACAGTAACAACGCATATGGCAGATCGTTACCAGGATTCAGTACAATATTGTTCAATTGTCCACCTAACTACTCGTTGGCCGATGTGGCTGGTCACTCCATCAGGTCATATTAGCGACTATTAATGTTGAGTGTACAAAAGAAAGGTTACTTACTGTTGATTCATTCGTACACGTGTTTTATTGGTCTCACCTGACCTGCGCAACGAAATATGATTTGCTGTATGGATGTAGTTATATAGAGTAAGCTCACAGGATTTCATGGCAGTCTATCGAGTTAGCCAGCGGTAAATCAATACGTTACAACAAATCCAACGACATCAAACATTTCTTGTCAGGTTCTGCTGTAAAGCAGAGGGAGCACACGATCTGGCGTCGCACACGTCACAGTTTGGTATGCATCATGTGATTCTGTGAAAAGTCTCAAATTTTGCCGATCGTCTCAGTTGTGCAGCGGGGTACGAAACCCCGAATCCAAACCATTTCAACCGGAATTCAAAGTACCCAAAAAGCTGGTCCGCAAACAGATCTCTGAATCGAGTTCAGTTAGCAAGCAGCTTCAAAACACCGCTGTAACCACAGCCGTACTAGCAGGCATGGGATTACGCGCGTTTCAGGTCCAATCGCTCGGCCCCGTCGTCCCAGTGTTTCCTTCCATCAGCCTATACACCTGACTGTGGAAAAACTGTTCAGTAAGCGTCTTAGCCTTTTAAAAGTTACACGAGGCTAGGAACCAACAATTGTTGGTAAGTGCGAATGGACAAAGTAAAAATGTGACATATCCTGAACAAATTGTGCATTCAAGATATATTTTCACCAAACCATTGATAATAAAATATTGCTTCCACGAGCGAAACAGATTTACAAATTATTGAGAGACTGATTGGAACCCAACAATATTTCTGTAGAATCTGGGACATGCAATGCTGTGTTCTTAGGTTTACCGCACAATTCGTACACTTTGACGTGATGTTATGTAGGCGTGTTGCTAAAACACTAAGTGACGTAAGACCTTTTCCAGTATTATGACCTCGTTATTAGGCCATGCCTTCCCACTTCATATCAGTATGTTTAATTTGGCTATTTTGGTCGTGGTGAAAATAATTCGCTACGTCACCAAAACGAAGAAGGACATCTCGTTCAAAACATTGCCCAGCTTTTGCTGTTTTGTTATCTCCAGACCTGCGTTGTCCAGGAGAATGCACCAGGAGAATGGACCAGACGAAATAGCCTGCTTAATTCAGATCACACGGGCAAACCGTGACTAAGAGGACAGTATGTTGTTTTCGGAGATTAAGCGAACCAAATTGAGACTTGTGTTATACTCTACAGACTGACTGTAAGCAGCATATAAATATTACTGGATACCATTAGCTAGAACTGGACCACATCTACTCGACATATGCTTGCTTTCAAGATTGCACGAATATCACACTACCTTTTTGTCCAAGTTGAATAACGCTATGTTGTTTACTCTACAGTATTCCACTACACGCGAACGAATGCGTTATTTCAACAAGACAGTAATCAGCAATATGATTCCTCTGGCTCCGTACTTCATTCAGGAGTGATTGAAACCACTAACAATATGTGGCTGTCAATTTCTGCCAGAAATATTTTGATCTACCAGCAAGTCGCCATACTCATTACGCAAAGTATGGGGAAGTAAACATTAAGATCAAAACCGTAGATGCATAAATGATTCTCAAAATGCTGTCCATGGTTCTGTTTGCAGAGAAACACCACCCCTAGCATGATGACAACACACAGTGCAATCGATCTTGAGTTTTCACTGGATTACCTGCTGTATGATGTGGTAAACTTCGGAAATTTTTAGTTACATAATTCACCTAGATTAGTAAGTAAGTTTGCGTGATGTATGCCGTCCGATTGTATGTTCGTATATCATGTGATTATCTGGCGCAAATGAAGAAACCACACACCAGGCTCAATCGTTCCTTCACAGCCAGTCTTTAACCTCTCTAGAGATTATCCCGTGTCGGCAACTTTTAAACCGTTGTCCGAGACCGTTTTCACATTCTTTGGGATAACTAGTCGGTATTCATTCTCAGCTGCCTATTTTATACAGAACTTTTGTTTAACGCGTACCTATGAACAGCGACTCAGCGTATTCTGCCTTCGACTGTTGAACTCGTTCGAAATGTCCACTCTATAGATTTCTTTCTTACTCTGGGGTACTGTATATGTATATATTTATACATATATACACATTTTATATGTATATATCTCGAGGCTATTTATTAACCATCATTAGTAGTACAATGGTGACCCAGACAATCTGGTCAGTACACCAGCCGTATCTTCCGCGGCTTTTCGGCAGCAAAACCCTAATTCGTAATCTGCACAATTAGAAGCCATCTTTGCTGTACGACAGACAACTTCACAGCCATACCATCTTCATCATGAACTTGCAGTCCTCCTCCCTTATGTATCTGATGAGGTAGACGCTATTTTTTGTCTTTATCACAATCCATGAGACCGTACGAGCGCTAAAAGAGCAGTAATTATGTAGGTTGTTTTCAGACGGTCAGCTCATCACTTAACTTATAAACACGACCGAGCTAGGTTACCGTAATTCATCGCGGCTCATTCGTTATATTCAACCGTAAGCACCTATGACACAATTAGAGGAGGTTGTCTTTACAGGGAATTGGCTCCAATGGTTTTCCAAAAATGTGTAACTCGATCATAAAGATAACCCTGTAGCAATCATGGCACTGATACGGCCGATCGCATTGGGATACATCGAATATCACAATTCCCAAATTTTGTTTGAGAAGTCGGGGGTACTTTGACAGCCCCCATCTGTACCCTGAATAAGAATTTCCAGGCTTCAACGACGCGGTGTTCAAGATCCCAGTCGACTTCCCCACTCGATGACACACCAGTTGCACAAAGCCACATGCGTTTCATTTACCGCAACCGAACTGTAATATCGGTCACTGCTCGTATCGCAGAAATTTGTTAGACACGCCGGACGATGTCGACAGCCTTACAATGTTGGTCCAGTCGGCAGACGGGCAGTTAAATCCTATTGGCTACTGAAGCAGTTTCTTCGACTAATCTTTTCCTCTGATCTGGGCACTGCTATCTCAACGACAATGGCGTTGAAATCAGCATGGTTCCGTTTGTCGCACACGATTAAATCAGCTGATCACATCAAACCTTCGCACAGCCAACAGAAGCATTATCAAAATGTTTAGCCAGCGATCTCGGGCGCTTAACTTAGGTCATCGTAAACCTTTTCGTTAAAACTTCACGGTCGCCGACGTCCAGATG
>LOND01000703.1:7707-33751 GCA_014220965.1 Paragonimus kellicotti | reverse complement strand
CGCAACACCAATGCGATCCCACAACGTCATTTCGCGTTATCTACTCAACGTCACACAGGCGACCGCTGCGCTGTGCCGAAGCTGTTGCATTCCGAAAGTTCAAACCCGTGTTGTGTGTTCAGAAACAACTGTTTGTAGGGTTGTCGCTACCGTGGTAGTGACAATGATTGTGCACTTTGACAACTGACTTTCTCTGGTATCTTGTTCGTTTTCTCATACTGATATATAAATGGTCTGTAGTAAGCACTCGTAAAGATGCAGCGAAATTTGTCCGGACATAAATCGTGCAATATCAGCCTACTGTCTTCTTTATTCAATTTCCAGTAACGTTTAAAAATGCGATAGCCAGTTAGCTCTAGTTTAGTCTGAGACCAACGGCAACAACCAAGAAAAGGAGAAGAAGCGCGAGATGGACTTCAGTTTACTCGGCGGACACTCAAAAGTGCGCCCAGCGAAAAGTGCGTAGAATCTTTGAGTGCGTTAAACAACGTTCGAAAAGGTCTAGGTTAAACGACCTTGAAGAATGGAATGACAGATGAGTCGTTAGGAAAATTGGACGCATTCTCTGCGTGCAATTAGTTGCACGACTGAAGAAAGTGGCACTGAGTTCATATCAGGCCTCCTATAGCAGTCGTACACAGAATCATGCGTACAGAACAAGCAAGCGGGAAAACGGTTGCAGCCGGGATCCTTAGAGAAGCCACACGATCGCTTGGTCACTACAATCGGAATTAATCCGCACTTCCTCGGACTCCATCCTCTCTAACCAACACGGTGGTCTGATAGAAGTTGTCCGGATTTCGCGTGGCCCATTCAGGTGCAGCTTACCAATTAACACAGGTTTCCACATCAAGCTGTTTAGTGATTGCTAAATTCATGTATCAATGATGTACCTCTAATGGACCATGGTAGCCAGAGCACACTGAGGTAATAGATTTCAGCAGTGTGTATAAGATAGGGCAAACCTTACTCAGTAGCTTCACGGTCAATTTTTGCTTATCTGACTTGACCAGGGTATCTGTCACTGTAAAACCTTACACAGTATCGTTTGTTCAGTTCACTATCTTTATTCATCACTCTGCTTCACTTTCCAGTAACTATGCGCTTTGTTTGCGTTAGCGAGTTGGTGCCTCTGAGTTATATTGAACCACTTTGTAGTTTATACATAGTAGGCGATTACAAATCATTCCAGAGTATCGATGTGTCGCAAAGTCAGAACAGTGGCTTCCATTTTAGTGATCAATATATCGGAAAGTTCTAAATCTATATCGTCCATGGAGATCTCCTGAAATAAAACCGACTGTAGCGACTATAATAAATGATATTTTTGATAGTCGCATTCACTTGTACATTTTTGATGATTTTGGTTTTTACCTACTTTTGTTTTAGTCAAGCCATCCTTTTTGTAATATCCGTCCCGGGGCTAAAAACACAACTCGCTCCGTGCCTCGCTAGCTTGACGTGCTTTCTCTGTACACTCTATTTTCCAGGGTCGATACTAATACACGAGGGTCAACGCGCTGAGTCTTTGTTTTCATTGTCGATTGGTTTTCGATAGTGAGTACAGACTGGGTATTATTCTGTTGGACTAGTTCCAACAATTGGTGAGCCCGAAATAAATTTTGAACGCGTCGTTACACTTTGCCGTTTTCGGTGAGTTCGTTCCATATCACTATTTTGCCTTGCGTCTTCGAAACAGTTTTTTTTCTGTTCGTATATACGTTTGGTTATATTAATTTTATATCACCGGTTTAATCATTTATTACTGTGTAACTTTTAATTGTTATACCCATGTCTAATAACGATTCTACTTTTACTGACCTGAAATTGAGGTAAATTGGCATCGATGTGAATGATAATTACTAGCTCAATGTTAGCATGAACAAACTGTGAAAAAGTAGTGAGTTACATTAATCCGTTTCCCAAACTAACTCTTAAGATTGCACCCTAGCTTTGACAAAGCATTTTCCAAGTGTCACTGTTGTACTGCATCCATCGCATAAACTGTAGCAAATTACATGAATTAAGCGGGATGAGGTGATACTTCAAAAGGACCCAACCTTCACGCAATTAGTGGTTCATAGATAGTCGTTCATCATTCAAAGTCCACAAATATTAATGATATACAGTTTGAAAATGTGAACGCCAGAGAGTGACAGTTGTAATGTAGCCAAATGTGGCAAGAAATCCACTACTCGAGACAGGAAAGCATGGCAGGCCAACATTATCACATTTGGACTTGAATGTTTACCCGTCTAGTCAGTCCGTTCATCGTCACTTATGCCCAACCTTGAACGCCCACGTCTGTCTGGTTAATTCCCTTCTGTCACTGCTGGGTGAATAATCAAGAGCCGTCCGCAAATGTCTCTTAGACTGCGTCAATGCTTTTGAAAGAGTTGTTGAGGTGCCGCCAATTAGAGCTGTCAAAGAATCTGGAATTCAAACCTCAGCTATGTGACGTTCCAATTGGTTAATTTACGAAACGAATCCAACTCATTTCATCAGAAAATCAAGCCTCGTCGCCACTGATCACTGACTGTGGCGTTCCACAAGGCGCAACCTTCTCCACTTTCTTATTTTTACTCTATATTCAACCCATGTTAATTTAAAATCACATTTTTGTAATCCAATATGCACATGGTGTGGTGTTGGGCATTAAAACATTCACATAAATTTTCTTCTCTCGCCCTACTTGGCAGTTTATTCGAGCTAGCACGATGATCCGAGTCTCACAGTATGCCTCTCAACACATCCAGACTTGCTAACATTTCGTTTTCGTTCGTGAAAGATAATCCACTTGAGAAACTTTCTAGTGCATGTAAATAACGAGCCTTTACACCGAATGTTTCCGTATAAAGGATTGGGGATCACTTTAAGTGATATAACATCGTTACAACATGTTATTGATGTTGTCCTCAAAGGTTTTCGTTTTATGTTCGGTGATTGACTTCTCTCTTTCTCTACTTTACCACTTGGTTAATCAATCAATTGAAGTTTGTGGGCTTTTCAACTTGTGTTATTATTAACCTTCTTTCCCCGTTTGTCGTCAGGTTTTTTGAACTTTATCAGTATCCTTAAAACGTCTATCTCAGTGCAATGATATTTCCGTAAAAACTTCGTCGATTTTATTTTTTCACATCATCTGAAAGTTGCAAATCTTAGTAAAAATCGTAATGAGCACAACCCACCTTCTGTATTCAGATCAATCTAAATACATCTGCACATCTACTAGATCCCTATTCAAATATTTATCTCCACCGTACTCGGTTTTGCTATTTTTCCGTTATTTCTCATTTAATTCGACATCTATATAAACCCAACCTTCACATTTTTAAACTGATCTCGAAACCGAATCAATGGATTATTTCACAACCAGTACCGACTGCGATCGATTTCCATAACTTGTTCCTGAGTCTCACGGTTATAACAGTTATTTTGTGACTTAGGCACTCTTATTTCAATGTCCTGCATTTGCTGAAGTTGTGTGTATGTAAAACAGGAGCTTAAAATGTACCTCTCGAGGTGAATAAAGCATTCCATTGACCTGACTTGACTTAACATTTACTCCAATGAATCCACAAAATGATTTAGGGGATCGGCTGCGCCGTTTGCTATACAGCCCTCTCTTATTTCATATCACTCGGTAACTTATCATTAGGCCAAATAAATATTGCCGCTTGTAGCGACTATAATAAATGATATTTTTGATAGTCGCATTCACTTGTACATTTTTGATGATTTTGGTTTTTACCTACTTTTGTTTTAGTCAAGCCATCCTTTTGTAATATCCGTCCCGGGGCTAAAAACACAACTCGCTCCGTGCCTCGCTAGCTTGACGTGCTTTCTCTGTACACTCTATTTTCCAGGATCGATACTAATACACGAGGTAGTTAAAAATCCCCAGAGTAGTCATCTAATACACGAGGGTCAACGCGCTGAGTTCTTGTTTTTCATTGTCGATTGGTTTTCGATAGTGAGTACAGACTGGGTATTATTCTGTTGGACTGGTTCCAACACGACAACTCCCTTGCGGTCGATGGAAGTTCTCGTTGTCACAAAGTTACCATGGTCACTATACCTATACGCTGTATCTCCGGTGATTATTCCAGAACTCAGTAATTAAGTAAAATTCGGATTGCTTGACTTGACTTTCAGTCCATTACTCAAAATTCATGCTTGAAAGCAATTGAGAGAATGTGTACGTCTTGTGTACTTGGTCCTTTCTAATTTGTATTGACAAAGTGGAACTGATTTAGTCTGGTACGTTCTAACGAATTTTACACGACTTGTGCAGTTGTTCCCGAGTCTCACGTTGTATTTTTGCTGTCAGCTGTGTCTGATATAAAATTAACATTTAGATAGTAAACAACTTTCCACACCATAACCTTGCATCAGACCGTTCTTCCTCAATGCAAATGAACAACAGTTGTTGATTGGTCTTCGTTGAGCAACGTTGTCATTGGTTAAATGCAACCGTTCAATCAATCTGCACTTAGTGGGAAAACCACTGAAATATCACTCGTTCAATGAACCAAGAAGCTGTCAGTCGTGGATAGATCGTATGACCGTCAATTAGCACTGGTGAACCATGTGTATACGGTTGACTTAAACACTGGAGGATGCAGCTTAATATCACATGACCAGGTATCTGTGCAGGCTCGTGTCATTTACCAAGCTGTATAAAAACACAATCTGTGTTGGATCATTATTGATACAGTTACTGTGTTGAAAGTGAAATCACAACGTTGGTCGTGGTAAGTTGAATTTTCGTTAAGCCGTCCTGGCACTTGATCCGTATCGTAATATAAAAACGAAAATGCCATCGAAACGGTTATAGTAAACTATCGGTAATTTGTGCTGAAATATCCTGTTAGACAAATAGACACTTGGGTCATATTTTTTGATACTGGTCTATTATTCCATGGTATGTTTCCGTAAACGTTTGGTCTCACTCCTGAACTCAAAATCGGTCTCGTGCACAGCAGATCGGAATGGCGGACTAGTCATTCTGGTAAGTAGGGATCGCGCTGCATGCGGAAATGTTGATACCACTTCCCTACAAATCCCAATATGCATGTTTTGTTCTGTTCGGAAAATTGTTATGTTGGTAACGTTACTAACTCCTACAAAAACGTAAAAGTTGTTCACATGCATTGGGTGGTTAGTATTGGACATATTGTAAACTTTATTCGAAAAGCAACTATTTCACCGCTGACTTTCCATCAACAAGTTCGATAGCTTTCAACATAGCTTCCGAAGTGACCGCAGGAGCAGTTTAATAAGTTATTATACTGGAGCGGAAGGGGAAGGGAAAATAGATTAAATGTTATACTACTGACAGTTTTGATGGAAGCCCGGTTGGTTAGCTACAATATTCTGCAACAACGTTTCTTGTTGAAATCGTCAAGACGTTGAGTTATGTCAGGTGAGCGAATCACTGGCAGAAACTGTGTAGTTTTCTTGCACATCGTTTTTACTCCCTTCCTCATGTGGGTCCATGTGTTTTTTGCCGTTTTGTTATTGCAGTTAAGTTGCAGTCATGAATTTCGGAGATTAATCGTAATGAATTTCGCGCAAAACGAAACCTTCTTTTTGTCAGAACCAAATTAAACCGTGAACAGAATTGTTTTTTACATCATTTCCTTAAGTTTCCTAGATTTTCAGCCGTAATGTCTACATATGTGAGGTCTGTTGTGGGTTACCATTTAGTCCATATCATTATCAACAAAGGCCGAACATTACGACTGCACTATTTTCCGTCCTGAATAAAGTGTGCATTTTTTTGCCTTGGACAGCCAGTTTTCTTAGATTTGCTTTCAAACGACTCCTGTTATGGATTCACTGGACACTGGTTAAAATCAACAGATGGGCAGGCGCGCTATCGATTTTCAGATGGTTGGAAATCATTCCAGGCATGATTTGCGATCGATTTTCCTCGAACTAAAACCCTGGAATTGTGGTTGCCTAGCCTGATGATAGCAAGATAAATGACCCGATTATTGTCTTCTTTTACTGAAACAGTATAACTCAAACCACTAAACACATGAAACGAAATAGATTAGAACTGCCGAAATATACTTTTTCAATATAATCCGCTATAATCCTTGGAACTTCTTATACTGACGTTTTTATGATCAAACCTATGAGCAATAAGCGTCTTCAGTCATTAGATTGGCGTTTGTGACCAAAGGCCAGCTATGCTCGTAAGAATAAATTAATCCGTCGGTATGGTGTAACTTCGGGATGCAGTGTGCCGGGGCATCCAACAAGTTTTCAGCAAAGTAGCGTGATTGATGAGGAATCACAATCCATATGCCTGTAGAAGTGCTCCAATTCATCGGCAATGACCAGGAATTTAATACAACACGTAAAACAGAAGAGAACCCTAAAAACGGAGATTTGTCATGAATTGCAGTAAGCAAAAGAATATCATTTACGTATATGCGATTGTTACAACCATAATAAATAAAAGTGATTCAGATACTGAGTGGCACGTTACTGATATATTCATATGAATAGGTTGAAAACGCCCACATACTTATGTAAGCTGTATGCTGAAGCAACTTCTTGATTGGTTTCGTCAATTACATACGCGACCGAATGGACTACTGATTGGATGTGTATTGATGAAACAGTAGAGTTTATCTAACCGGCACTCATTACTAGGTGTGAGCGGGTAACATGTCTGAACATTCGAGTTTTTCAGTGTTCCGAGAAGCTTGTTTCTACCGTAGACAAACTCTGAATCCAGTCGTCGTTGTCCGCCAAATTGGCTAACAGAAATTGTTACCAAACTGACCTCAGTCCAGTATTTTGTTGCACACATCTTCCCTCCTCTTTCCCCGACACTAAAGTTTTGCCATTCTCTGAACTTCCTGTTGTGCGCATTTGCATCTTTATTCTTGCTAACGGTCCGTAGCGCTAACTGAGCGCTACCCTGAATTGTCTGTGGTTAACATCAATTCAAGATTATGAACATAGTTATTATTACGGCGCACCATCCGTTAAAGTAACGACAAGCTTAATAGCTTCAGCGACTGGACACAGATACGGACCTCGAAATCGGGTTCCAGTAGCTTCTGCAGCCATCAGGATGCGACTTTTGAAATTTTCGCTGAAGACACGTGTGATTGCGGCCTGTGCGGCTGAAGACAGTATGTAAGGTGACTGCGTAACCTGAGACGACCATGTGGGCCATGGCTGTGCTCTCCTGTGGTTTAGCAAACATTGTGGTATTCGCGCATTCTCTCAGACGGTTTACTGAAATTTCCAGGAACTAGTAATTGAGAAATTGCAAAATTATATAACGCCATAAGGCAGTCTTTATGAGCTGGAACCGCACAATTGGCTTACCGATGAGTGGTAATCGAAAATCCCCGTAGCATTCATGAAAACACAGTTTCAGCGAACAGACTGTTTTCGATAAATTCTCCTCTTTGGCTGGTACAATTATATAAAATTAAGTGACGTGTTAGAATGTTATTGATCAAAGATTAATGAAGGGACAATGTAATTGGATAAAAGATTAACACTACTTCGCTGTGGTTAGGAACACAAACGAAGTTGATCCTAGTTAGTCAGTGTTAATCAGGCTGGGACAGTGGGACGGGGACAAATTGTTTCACGGGTTGGGCGGCCGTGTTCGGCCAAGGAAGCCTCAGAGTTTGAACGAATTGTTTATGCACACAGATCCGGGTGACGTAGTCGGATTGCGACCGCCTCGGCTATCGACAGGATGTGGCATTTGACCTTTCGCGACAAGGTGGCCGGGACGCGATAGACGGTACGAAATGCTGTCTTCGTGTCTGTGTGTTGATTACAGTCGATCAAATGGGCCAGAATGGATGAACTAATGCGTTTTGTTGTCCCAGAGTGAAGCCAGGCGGGGCAGTGTTCACGGATTCTTTCGGATAAACGCCTAGTAGTGCGACCTATGTATGCTGAACCGCGGGAATTACGTTCTTAGTTTCTAATCGTGAGAGATAGTTGCCTTTCTGGCCAGTAGTATGCTCGCGACTTCATCGTTGTTCCAGCTGCTCATGTAAACAATTTTGTGTCCGTCTGCTTTCGAAGCTTACCGCGTTTTGACAATACGTCAGGATGTTCCAGTAGTATCGCGTTAAAAAATGTTCCTTTTCGTCCGGTTTTGCATTTGTTGTAAATGTCAGGTTTTGTTAAGCCATACTGTGCTAGCTGGTACTAGAAAAAAAGAGTAAGCATCTGCGTTAGAATCTATGATAGAATGTGTCCTCCATGTATCACTGGCATTGCCCGATTACTTCTGTCAGTTCTGTTTGCACCATCATTCCCGTGAATACCAGTAACCATTGTACTCAGCGGAAAGCCCGGTACACGGCAACATCCTTCTGGTGACAAATGTTAACAAAAAACTTAAATCTCGTTTTGCATATAAGCATAATAAACCTCTTTCAGGTGTTCGTCTGTTAGTCCGAGATTTGGTTCATTCGAACGGGTACAGTCATTAGGAAACCTAACAATTTCTGTAAGTAGCATGCTTGTGCAGGGGGAGAACACATCTGAAGCTAACAGGTTTTGTCCTACAACACACGATTTTTGTGTTACTTTTATGCACAGAAACGTACCTTTGAATCTATGTACAGCCAACCTATTACAGATTGGGTGCAAAAATGTTCAGCTAACTATTGTGCTAGAGCGTGATTGTGCGAATTTGGCATATCCAAGGTAATTGTAGCGGTGCGCTAGTGATGCCTTCTCCGAATGTCAAATTAATCAAACGGGAATCAGCACGTTGAGCATACAGGTTTAATGAGGTTGTCAGCTGTGTTTGTAATCATAATAACTTCTTAGGGACTACATAAACAGTTGAACCAACCGAACTGCAGCGTACCATTTAAGGAGGAAAAAATTCAGGGAATAAAATCCTTCCTGATAACTTGTCATCCACGGCTAGTAGAATTACATCAAGCGCAACAAAAATAAGGAAGTTGCATTAATGACAAGTGGTTATTCGAATTCGAATAATTTGGAAGCGACCCGGATGCCTATAGTTTGCGCTTCGGCTGGATTCATACCAGTGGTGTAAAAAAAATAGGGCTAGATGCGGGAGCTGAAACACACAGTCACGACGAAGGCTCAAAAATTTCACATTTGAAATGAGTTATCCATCGGATCAACTGAGTCCAAGTGTTAAGTTTTTCAGCCTCCCGTACGGCTTCATACCGTAGTCGGTAGAACACTATTGCGTCTGGACGTGCTATAACTGTCGCTGATACGAAAACAACTGGAATACAGGGTTTTTACAGTTGGGCCTATTCTAAACAAAGAAGTTAACGATTCACAATGAGATGAGGAACAAGCGATCGGATAAACCACAAGCAAGGCTTCGTTGCGGCAATGGTTACAGACAAGATGGTCTTTGGGTAATCTATCAATAGGCTTGGTGGAAGGGAGGAGATCAAACTATCGGGTGGTGTAGGTGTACATGCTTGGTAACAGTAATCCGGAAGTCTAATCGGATCACGTTTGAACATACAAATCCGGATGGTAAAATCAAATTGCGGCTGCTTCAAATGCGCTGTCTGACCATACTCGACAGGGTGGCCCGGGCATAGTAGACGATTTGAAACGCCCTCCCCTTGTTTTTGTTTGGATCACAGTTGACCGAGTGAGCCAAGACGGCTGAGTGGGTGCCCTATTTTGGTTCCCGTCGAAAACTACGCCAGGTGGCCTCCACAAGTACTTTCTGATGAGCGCCTAGTAGTTTCTTTAACATATGTTGAACCACAAGAACAGTCGAATTATTATTATTAGAAGAAGAAGGAGACAGCTTTGTTAGGCACGTAATCTTTCAGGTTAGGTGGAACTGTTCGTTTAGAGTGGAAGGTCGCAGCTGAACTTGTGGTATGCTAGGTACTTCTGATTATCAGTTAGCTGGCTTGTTGTCAGCTCAGCTGCTGTATCCTCTAGAAACTGCAATGTTGTGCAAAACTTTTTTCTCAGCAACTGTGTCTGCTGAGGCTGGTACTTGCCTACCTTGATTCGTCTGGTGATGAGTTTCTCAGAATGGACATTATAAGCAAGACTATTCTGTAGCTTGTTCAAATCTACTTATTGTACCTCTTGCACAAATGTTATTTCCTTTATTAGCCAAACAACGTATAAGGAAACGTTAGAGACCAATTGGTACTTAGCTGTAGGAGTGTAGGTAGTGACCACTGCCTACTTTCTTCCTACATGAACTTCGCTTTGGTGACCAACTTGAATACCTCGTTATTGCTACACCTGAATGCAATACATGATCATAGCTCCTTGTTTCAAGGTGAGACTGACGGTCTTGTGCGCCTTGAAAAAACGCCCGAAAGTGCTTGTGTTTTTGGTTTTAGAACACAAAGTGAGTCAAACAGGTTTTCGATCAAATCTCATTAGGCTCTTATAAAACAAAATAAAAATGTAAATGGTTATTTACTCAGACCTAATGTTCGTTCAATCGTTTTAATTTTCTTGGCCATTAATTGACTCACCCGATTGATACGTAGGCATTTACCATTCAACTGGCGTTCACAGTCACGCAGGTGAGATAGTGTGAATTTTGATAAATACCAAGCTTCACGTGTGACTGTTTCTATGTGTATTTTGTTGTTTTATAGCCGTAGGAGCTTGATGAAATTTTATCGAAGCCAAATGATCGCTACACTTTGTGTTCTAGAAATTAATGGGAATTTTTGAAATGTCTTCGGTTCTGTTCACTACGCAGACGACACCATTCAACATCTATCTATTAGTGACACGGTTTCGATGTTCAGAAGTGGAGTCGGTGGATTCCAACCTGAAGCTCCTGAAAAACTTGCAGAGGGTATCTATTTTGCCATGCCCACGTGGCAGATTTTATATGATGCAATGGATTTGGAAGGTAACTGAATCCAAAGGTGAACTCTTTGGGCTCCCGATATGGTTTTGTAGTTCAGCTGGCCATGCTGGTATTGTCGTTGGTTCCAATCCAGCCAAAATGCAGATTTTGTCACACTTGGATCTCTTCTGAATTAAAAAACCTTCCGACCTACTTACAATTCGAATGAATTCATGAAGGTCAGTTATTCTCGGGATATGTGTGGTATCTTGTGCGCAGTGAACACAACTGGGGACACGTCGAATATGATCAGACGGCGCATCTGAGGTAGTCGCAGTCCAGTTATGTCATCCAAATTTGCGTGTTCAAACATAATCCGATCAGATCTGAGGATTACTATTGTCAAGCTTATACACTCAGCCCACGCAGCAGTTTGATCTCCTCCCTCCTATCGAACCCAGTTGATGGTGATCATCTAAGGCTCGTCTTTGTGTCCATAGCCACAACGAAGCGGTGCTTGTGTTTCATCCGATCGTCTTATTCCTCACTATACTGTGGATGAATAGCTTTCTTGTTTTTACTTAATATAGTTGTACGAGCTTAAGAAGCGAAGTTGTCGTGATAGTTATGTCCTACGACAGTCTCTTTCGGGTTTTCAGCATAACCTATCTGATATTAACGTGGGGGTTTATTCCCAACTTCTTTTCTCGACGAATATTTTGTCCAATTTCAGCGCAAGCCAGGTTTTACAACATGAAGTTAACTCCTACTGAAGTCTCAGATTTCAGGAATTTATTCCAATTTGAACGATCCTTTTCAGCAGGCTGAATAGAAATGAATGTGAATATGTTATGTAGGTGCCTTACTCTCTGATTGTATTCGTTTTCTTGGACGTTTTCCCAAAGTAAGTATCTTCGGGTGCATTAGTCTTACTCTATTGGCCAGTGCTGTAATTGGTGTTCAGTTGATTGTCTCTCTGCCTTCACACCGCTAGTATGATCATTCTCTAATATCTGGCTATTAAACGCCAAAAGAGAGAGAGAGAGAGAGAGAGAGAGAGAGCTAACCTTGCTCGCATGTCTTTCATACATTCGTCGGCATGGCTACCAAGAAAACGCGCATTGTCAGGATACCGCCCATGATTGTGTACAATCCCCAAACACTGTAATACTGAACGCGATTTCGATGCAACTTATGACAGAATAAGGTGGTGGATATTCATTTTAAAACAGTTATATCCCTTCAGTAATTTGAACAAAACGGTTAGAAGACGAACACTGGTAGATGCTAGCATTTCGTATTGGCTCGTCAGTACCAAATAACCAATAACACGGGAAACTTCCAATTTAACGTCTACAGTACTTGGGGTGGGGGTAGGAACAAAGAAACCAACAATAACAAAAACGTCCAATCGTGTGATCTGAATGACACTCACAGCGACTTAGGACCATGGCAACCTCAGGTTCACAAATTGTTTTTGTATAAACAACACAGGTTTGAACCGGTTTATCGCGACGGCCTCAGCAAACTGTAGGAACCGTGGGTTGTGGTGCGATTAATGATTGAAGGCGGGTCAGTCACTGTGGCCAGTTGACAGGATGTGTCGTCCGATCGACGAAGCTGGGGGCTTGACGATTCTCTGTGACTACAATGTCCGGCGTTGAGACCTGTTTGTGAACCCACTTAGGTACATGTTCCTTCATTCTTGAGGTCAATGATCTATCGGTTCTGCCTATGTAACTGTCTCCGCAGTTACATGAGAATTGGTAAGCACAGTGTGAGTTGGCGCCAATAGGTTGATCTCCTTTGATTGTAGGCACAGGTAACCTGCGAGTCTTATTAAGGACCCTCAATTCGGCTGCGTTGTAAGCACGTTTCAACGAAGAGACAATTCGTTGGGTTGTCCGCATCGTCGCGATATCCCCTTTGAAGGGTAGCTCATGTAGCACTAATTCTTGGGAGCATCAACAGTCATACCTGCTTCGTGGCCTCCATTCCGCCTGTGACGCTGAATAAAGCTTTGCGGTTAACGCCGCGTTTGCCCCTCCAGAAGTCGTCTAAGCACATTTCCAAATCATTTTCCTTAAGAAGTCAATAGAATGAGACCGAGCTACGTGGAAGTTAAATGTTATCAATCCCTGACTAATGTAACAAATTCCAAATGCTGACGAACAAGAAGCAAATCGTACTTCGCCCTAAACTACGACAGAAAGACTCTCGCCACCAGTTAGAACGATTCTAAAACATGCTGGATAGACTGGAAGGACATACAAACTACCTGAAACCGCGGCTGACTCGTCACCCCAATGCTCTTTGTTACGGCTTTCCCACAATCACAAGCCAGCGTATGCACTTTCGACCTTACAGCACATGTCCAAATTCACCTCAGCACAACGGCTAGATGGATTTGTCGAGATTTGAAGCACCATTCAACAAGTTTGACAATCCTATGTGTCAAAGACCCCTGCAACTTGCGGAGAGTTGAACGACATCAATATCCAAGAATGAACATATGTGGCTCTCCAGAGAGTTCAGTTCTCGTTTACTAATCGTCACCTTGAGAAAAACTTTACATTGTCTTGCTGAACGTATTTTGCAGAGAAAATATTCCTATTAGTCCATCCAATTGTATATCTTGGAATAAAACGACTTTTATTGATGTACGGAGAACTGTTAGTTTCAATTTCCTTACAACACCCGTACGAGACAACATCGACTGCCAGTACGATTGCGGGATCCATTAGGCCGCCCTTCCGCTAACTTTTTCATGTACCATCATAGCACGGGCAACTGACTTAATTCATCTCCATATTATCATTACTATAGCGATGTCGATGCATGACTGCTGACGGTTCACTCTTCGCCAAAAGTCAGAGCTACTTCGAACAAATTTGTCCTGCACGCAATATAACAGCGTTTCATCCAACCTCAAGGGGAGTCGTACACCAGAGGCTGTGCTGACAGTCTGCACCTTACTTGGACTATCAATACGATGAAGAGGCTGATGGTTATCAATCACAACCGCGCAGCATTTACAGGAAATCAAACATGTACTGTCAGTATATTATTTCACTAGTTTCAACCCGACTGACTATACAAGCGGGTTGTTTAGAACATTGCTTCACCAGAACACGTCGCAATTTGTACACATACCGACTGTGCATTGAGCAACAGAGTTAGAAAATGCCTTACACGACCTTGAGAGGTAACGTCACCCCAGTAATGCTTATCTCACGCAGCGTCACAGCGAATGGAGGCCCGAAAGCAGTATGAATGTTGATGTCCCAAAGAAATTAGTGTACATTGAGCTACCCTTCAAAGGGGATATCGCGACGATGCGGACAACCCAACGAATTGTCTCTTCGTTGAAACGTGCTTACAACGCAGCCGAATTGAGGGTCCTTAATAAGACTCGCAGGTTACCTGTGCCTACAATCAAAGGAGATCAACCTATTGGCGCCAAATCACACTGTGTTTACCAATTTCTCATGTAACTGCGGAGACAGTTACATAGGCAGAACCGATAGATCATTGACCTCAAGAATGAAGGAACATGTACCTAAGTGGGTTCACAAACAGGTCTCAAACCGGACATTGTAGTCACAGAGAATCGTAAGCCCCAGCTTCGTCGATCGGACGACACATCCTGTCAACTGGCCACAACGTGGACTTGACCTCAGCCTTCACCATCATAATGCGCCACCACAACCCACGGTTCCTAAAATTTGCTGAAGCCGTCGCGATAAACCGGTTCAAACCTGTGTTGTGTGTACAAAAACAATTTGTGAACCTGAGGTTGCCGTGGTCCTAAGTCGCTGTGAGTGTCATTCAGATCACACGATTGGACGTTTTTGTTATTGTTGGTTTCTTTGTTCCTACCCCCCCCAAGTACTGTAGACGTTAAATTGGAAGTTTCCCGTGTTATTGGTTATTTGGTACTGACCAGGTATTCATTTTGTCAGATGATGCGGTGCCGCCACTCCAAACACAGTTGGTTAGCACACAATTCATCAATATGAGCCGTCCTTATCCTTAGACAGGTTTAGTGATTATGTTTTCGATCACTCTGCGCATTTACGAGTCAGCCAGGAAGACATTTATTTCAGGTAGTTAAAGACTGTCCACGTCCCCCTAGGAACACCCAAGTGGATATTAAGTCAAGTTTAAATGTCGCCCGGTGAGTTGACAGTTTTTTTGCATGTAAAATAAAATTACTTGGTTTGTAAACTAATCAGATTTCCCCCCCGTAAAATATACGCTTTAGCAGAATTAGTTGATTGCATGAATAGTTGAAAATTTGTCCGACAGCACATGCTCGTTGCACACATTTAGCACAGTGTGAAAAAAAATGAGGCGTTGGGCTTAAAAACATCACGAATCTAGGTTGAATGGTTACGTGGGTGCCATGAGAATACCGAAAGGTCAGTTGGCAATCTGTGAGTAATTGATAGTACGTGGAAGTTCCCTGCACACCAGGTAAGTATTCTACAATATGCCCTTCCGGCTAACCAGCGTGACTGCGGCTATTTCAAACCGTGTACTGAGGTTGAAGTTCTGTGCATATAGAGTGTTACTGTGGACGTTCTACCCCATACGGTTTGGAACAGCCAGAAGTAAACACAGCCCGTTTCTGAGTCCCCTAAACCAGTGAAGCTTCGTTTCAATCACAACACTGACTGAATGTTACCCCTCTATATGATCTTATCCCCCTCCTCCATAAAACTCTACTCCCTGTTTAGTTTCGTGACTTCCTACCTAATACGTATGTGATAAATATCTAACCGGCACGAAAAGTGAGATAAGCAAGGGGGAAATTACATCCTGTGTTCGTAGACTTCAGCAAAGGGTCGCTTGAACAAATACTGAGTTTTTGAAGTATAAACGTATTAACATGAGTTGAACATCACTCACAAGTGATCACAGCTTTTACACTCTAGTAGACTTTTCAGGCAGCTTCATTCGAAAAGAGGCGCTAACCCTGAGTTTTGCTGCTGTTAAGGCTCGTCAGTGGTGAATATCCTTGTTACGGCCGAGATTTGAAATCTGGTCATGCTTACATAACCTCGAGTACAAGCGAAACTAGAGTACTCTTTTTATTCAATATTGGCTTGCCGAAAACTCTACAGGAAAACAAAAGCTGCAGGAGGGGCTTTCAACTTGCCTGAAATGCTTATCAGATATAAAAGTACTTAGTGAGTTTAGTTTGTATCAAGTGGGCCGAAGTTCGAGGCATTTTGTAGAAAAATCTGTTTTAGGTTGCGGCCTAAGTCATAGCGAATTGTCTTCGGTTTTAGGAAAGAACAAGAACAAAAGAATGAGCAAAATAACAGAAACACACTGCAATCAACGAGTGAAACAGAATTAACCAGGAAAGCGCCCTGGTACCTATTAGGTGTATATATATATGTTAAAAGCCAACAGAGGTTATCCTGACGTCGTATTTCGGAAAGGATTTCACTGATGGGTCGCCTACTCAGTCATCTAGTCGTGAAAATTGGAGCAGTGGTCTGGGCGGCCCTAAACAGTCTCAAGTTATTGGAAAAACAATGCCTGTTTTATGGAAAACAAAAACAACCAACGCCCCATGACCTTGCCTCAAGCAAGTCGGTTGTTCTAATCCAACGCGCGTTCAAGCAACTTGTTCTAGTCGACATTTCCCACAAATAAATTAGATGTAGCAGCTGGTTGTCGTTTTTCATGGACTGGCACCCATCGACCATAACTGCACTTGCAGCAGTACGCGCGTAAGCTCTGACTGACTGAACTTTCTCTAATCAGAAAACTACTCCAGCCCCATCTCATTACAGTCGGTCTGACCAAGCTAGACCCAATGAAAATGTGTCAGCATATGAAACTGAAGAATTTCAAAATGTATTGAATATCCGAAGTATAAGAGAATAAAACGGGATATATCAACGGCATTACATAAAAACTGACCTAACAGCTGGTAGGAACTATCGCATTTCCGTGGACTTTCCGGCCAGTCCCTTCCGGAGACAATCCCTAGGCTCGAGTTCCGTTCTTGTTATAGCTCGCCAATAGTGCATTTGTTTGCCACGGCCCGAGGAATGCTCAGGTCGCCTGAGCATTACGAACAGGCGAATGTGACTGGGCGTTTACATATGATGACTCAGTCGTGCCTAATGCAAGGACAATGGCTCACTGGTCAACAGGGTTGCCTTATAAAAGCATGGTTGGAGTGTAAACGTCCCGATGTCAAGTTAAGATGACCCAGATAACTGGGTCTAAGCAAGTTAATTTGGTTTACACTCTGCACCTGCTGAGACCGCGCTCCTCTTCTCTGTAGCTGTCAGCCGGTCCTTGTTTTTTCAACCTATCCGTGTGCACATTTACCTTGTCATCTTGTTCGGTGTTGAAATCCAGCTAACCCACTTGGGGCATCTTAAATTGCTATCCAGATATTTTAAACTGGGAGAGGTATAGCCTGGACCATGGCAAGGGTATGCACTACTGATGAGCTCTAATAAGAGCGAAACTCGAGTCTAGTGCTTCCTTTCGAAGTGGGCTAGCCGAAAGGCTTATCTGAATGCGAGATTGTGGTTGACTGTGGGTGATATTCAATTTGAACTAATCGAAATCCCTTGAATTCGATGCACGCTATATACACTGTTCAGTTGGTTCAATAAGGTCCATGGGTTCAACCGAACTGAGAGGTTCCTGCCCACGGGGTTATCGATTGGACTTAACAGGATAGTTGCCGTGTCTTCTATTGAGACGATCGATCAATCTGAACACCATTCACACAAGACGTTTAGATCGGTCACGTCTAATGTGTGGTTATCGGCGTCGCAAGCACGAGGGTTGGAGTGCAAGCTCCCACCCGGACAAGGATATGTGTTATTGATAGGCAGTAAACAGAACAAAACTCGAGTAGAGTTTCTCTATTGAAAGCGGTCGACTGGAAAGTCTACGGGAATTCGACAGCTACGACCAACTACAAGTGGTCTTCGAGTTATATAAAACCAAAATCGTCTATTGCCTACCAGTAAAAAACAACCTGTTTCATGAAGGATACCCGTAGTTAAAGTTTATCTGATGTGGAGATCATCTCCCAGCTTCAACTGAAAGTTACTTATGACCGAAATGTTCGGACTCAATGTTCTACGGACATTATTTTTAACAGGTGCATGTGGTGTGCTGTTGAGTTTCACATGGATTCGTAGAAACGACATGTGATCCATTTACTGAGGGATGTGTCCACGGGTTTACTTCTCCCGCTTTGTCAGAAAAAGCTTGTTTCCAGTCGTAATTTTTGCAAGATTCTACCTTTGATGGTATGACGATAGCTGGTCAGATGAATCCTCATACTTTTATACGAGAAATGGTTGACTGTCTTTCATGAAACACTGGTGTATTTTTCGTGATGCACTTGGCAAGGTATGCATTGAGACAGTGAAGGGTGTGACGTAGATGATCTAGTTTATTTGTCTTTATTGTATTGCAAATTAATGATGCCGAAATTTTGCAGAGGGCTAACTAGGAGATTTGGAATGTACGGTTTTCTTAGTGTCTTTTTTGATAGTTGGATGAATTATACGGGACTCTTTACGACGGCAAGGAGATGCGGTGGGTTATTTTATTTCTGAAGACAATATATCGGGCTACGTTCCCGTGTGAACGATTTTAAAAATGTGGAAGTTACATTGGCCACATAGTGATTCTAATACGTTAAGTCAAATCAAGAAGTTGAAAATAGAAACTGACTGTTATCTGAAATAAGTTTCTCGGCAAAGTTACTCACTTGTCTTCAGATAGAATTTGGTTGAAATTTTCATAGTGTATCATGCATAACGACACTGTACTAGGTCAAGAGATAATTTCAGTTGAACAACATAGAAATATGTCTGTTGACTTGTATGATATCAGTAATATGAAGAAATTCGTGTTGTTGTAATGGAGTAAATCCTAAGAAGCTTGTTGATAATTTAACCACCGTCATTATTCGGCGAAAATGACGTATTCACAGGCGGGCTATACACATTTGATAATTTTTTAATACAGCTGGAGTGCATATAAATAATGATTAATTAAATATGTCACAGAAGAACTCTCAAAACGCAGTCATTGGTACATTACAAAAACGTTGTTCTATCTGGCGCTGACAGTTCATTTAATTAACCTGGGAATAAAAATGATGACAGGGTAGAGATACATCAGATTTGCCTAGGTGAAAAGATATAACCCTGCAGAAGTACGTGTGTTGTGTTCCACTTATACAGTCCAGTTAGATGCCGTCATCCCGTAACAACTACCATAGTGTTGTTTGATTTCTCTAGTTTAAACCATTATTGCTCTCCAAGAAACAGAGTCGAATAGTCTTACAAAATACGAGATTGACAAGACCGGCGACAGCATCCTGTTTCCATATTGAAATCTAATAAACGTCTCCTTCGGGAACACTAATGGTCGTTTGAGTTATCAAGTAAAACTTTCCCGAACATCCTGAACGTTGTAATGGCGCCCGTTATTAAGCGCAGTTTGATGGAATAGTTTAGTAAGATTTGCATCTATACTTACTGTACTCCAGCAGTCTGCACTTTCTATGAGCGTAGACGCTGCGTTAGGTTAGAGACAGAATACCTCCATAATGCCTGAAAATAACCGGAGGTGGCTTGTCCAGTCCAGCAGCTTTGTTCAGCTTCTAATTCCGAAAGCTTCTTGCATAGAAATCCACAGGTCCGTTATGTGTAATGAAATTAAACTGTACTTAAGTTCACAGACACTCAGTCGATCTGATTAATCATTCTCCACTGAAAAATTTAAGCTGGACCAATAAAATATCGTTAGATACACCCCCACTTAAAGACAGTGCTTGAAGTTGAATGCGTTTATATTGAACATTTTATGCAGTTCCAAGCTCTGTGAGAAATATTTTTAAGTAGGATTGTAAGTAAGGCATGTGATTCATACCCTAAATGATATTTGTTCCCATTTATTTGGATCACTTAGTGACACTTCTGCTGATCCTCCATGGATGAAACGAAAGATGCAAAGGAGGAAGAATTGGCAAAAAAGCTGCTTGTCTACGATTACATTCGATTATCTTTCGTAGATTTGAACGGTCTACATTTGAGCAAACTAGTGTCTACCAAACACGTGCATAAAATTATTTCCGGACAATGCGAAATGTATGCTGGAATGATCGCGTTCGGCCCACGGATGGAAGTGAGTTAATTAGAAATGTATCAGTGTAACAGCTTATTGAATTGACCCAAATTGCATAATATTGTTCATGGACTTGTTTAATTGACACAATTATTAGATAGCTTTTGATTCCTAGAATAATAAATGTCTCGGCCACTAACTATGACCCAATTATGTCGTCACATGCCAGTACTTTATTTCGTTTCCAAACTTACAGATATTACTATAAATTTAAACACTAGGACTTCGGTAGAACATACGCACCACTAAGACTGGAAGTTTTGTTGGAATAAACCTATTCAATGACACAACAGTATGTATGCCCTTAAAACGTTAATGTCTGGAACGGTTCAACATATACTCAGCTTACGAGCAGTTATATAGAAGAACTGCTTCAAACTTCGGCCCATTTGTAGCTAATAATTAACAGCATGACGAGACGAGTATACTTTTTGTTTTGCACTGTTGATAAACTGGCCCAAGGAAGATCAAGGCTTAAGGGTCCGTTGTTAATCTGTGTGAGCTCCATTTTGATAACTTATTTGGAATTTAGTTTTCTAGGTGAGAAATAATGTTAACGTCTTGTTGCAGATGGATTTTTAGACTGAACCACTCTAAAACGCTGAATTTCCTTGAACCATCTAATCAAAACGAAGAGAAGACATGCCGTGAGATGTTCCAACTTTGATTTACTCTCACTACTCAATAAATTTAAACTTGCAAGTTCATCTCAAACTGATTACGTTAGCCGCTTTTGTGCACAAAAACTAGCAGATATCTGATGAACATTATTTCACTAATCGCTAGCTGTTTCGCATTACGACTACTTGACAGTACTGAACAATACAGCGGTTAGATCGCGTTGATTAAGTGATCGGTGGCTAAAATAACTTTAATGATCGATAAAACCAGACTCCTCAAGCTTGTTACAGCCAGCAGGTCGTTTCTGAAACTACACTTGATAACCACTTAGGAATATGCCCCGCGGTACGTTGATGCCGTAAGGAAGCTGTCTTGCTGATGACGCCTTACTTTCACTCACAGCTCGGTTGTTTGTTTGCAAGGTGTAGGCACCTTGATGTTGAATGTTTGAACATAACAGTGGCTGCCTTTAGTAGTTAGGCCCCTTCCATTCCCGTTCTTTCTTCTTCTATCTTTCTGTATAGAGTTTGATATTTCTTATGGTCGTTTGACAGTTAAACATCAGTGAGAACCACTGATGTATTTCTGTCTATGACGATAATGATGATAATGACGTTGATGACAGTTCCAGTCAGTTCGGTCTTTATAGGTCATCGCAACAACAACTGATCTAGTATTTTACATGAAAGACGAACTGACCGGTTGAGTGTGCAGCACCGTTAGGAACAGCATAATATTGGTGGCTAACAGAACGCGCAGTTGAGTAGCTGGAGAGGTAAGGTGCAAAGCGAATATCAGTTTGTGGCCCGTTATTGATCAGGTATCCACCCGTGAATTGGACTCGCAGATATGTATTCGTTTCTCCGCGCCACAGCTTACTACTTTCGGTTGTTTCTTCTTACCGTGGATATTCATGTTTTTTTACAACTATTGAACACCAGTGTTTTTCTGATAAGCCATTCTTCTGGTCGATCGGTAGTGTATATCATCCTGACCCTGTGAACTAATGTTCTTACTAATCTCCGTATGTAAGCAGTAGGTACAAAGATGCAGAATTGCAAACATTGCTCGCTTCACGTTACCTTAAGATAAACCGATCGTTTCAACTTTCCATCCTGACATCTGCTGATGAGAAAGTTTAAGAATTGCAAGCAATTATTTACCTCCATCACATGGATACAATGAGGTTTTGATGGATGGAAGTCAAATCATTATGAAATGAGGCAAGTGGTCACTCATCAGTAAACGTTAGTGGCATCTACGTAACGGTTGTAGAGCAGGACCTTAGATGTCCTCTCCTGGGATTGCTTTTCAAACATCCCCAAAGATACATCCGTCAATATAGGACCCAATGGGTTAACCGTAGTAACATCGTCAATTTGTCTAAGTCTCACTTTCGAATTCAAACGGTATGTTTTCCGTACGGACAAAAATTAGAACCTTGAGAAGATCTAATGGAATACACATGCTTACTTTCTGACTGGAAGTAGAGTCGCAGAAAAATCCAACAATCTAAAGCAGCGATACAGTGGTTAATTACGATTCAACGTCGTTTGGACAACTGGATTTTTGCAAAACTTCTACCATCTCGAAAGGACTACAAACACGCTTGGGGGATAGCAGCTCATGAACAGGTTCAAGGATGCCTGCTAACCAACGCTCAAGTTTGTGGTTTACCGAACTGCTCATGGATCATATCGGTCATAATAAGCCACTTTAGTTGGAAGGACCAGCAGTGACTTTTGCCGTCAGCAGATTCAAGCTAACTGAATATTTGCTCTTTCTCCTCAAACTACAATCGTACGACTAGAAGACTACTCATGAGCGACTGTGCCTGATGCGAGCACAGTGGAACGGTTATCTGGTTTAATATTCACAGGAGTTAGTTGGTAGTATAAAACAAACGGGTACCAGCAACACACCCTCGTATTTAAAAGGCTGTTGACATCAAGGTTTAGAGTATAGCGTGAACCGTCACATACTGTACACGATTTTATCGGAAATAAAAGCACGGATCTGCATGCACCCGTAGTCTTGGATTGTGTACGGCTGGTTGATATTTGATTAGATATGCATTAGGTTTCAGACGCCAGTCCAGATAGACATTAGTTCTTTGCGCAAGAAGTGTTTGTCTGGTAGAGAATGCCAATGGATAGTCTCGGTTTTGCTCGGATTTTCGCTCGCTGAATGGAGCGACATGCCATAAGTGTGTGACAGTGCCATCGTTTAAGTTTTTCATCCCGATCAGATTGCGCTAAGATTATTGGCAAGTTGCACTAGAATCAAAAAATCGATAGAACGGCTATTCACAATAAGGACCGAATGATTGACGTTAAAACTGCCAGAAGTCAATGAAGCGTTTACGGTAACCGCCGATACCAGTTATCGAAGCAATGGCACATTTTTCAAGCAAAACCAAAGTGATCTAGTAAGCAAAGTGTTTCGACCGCAGCTACACAGAAGTATCCGAAAACCAAGAATGATTACCGTGCAACAGATGCGGTGTTTGATAACTGAAGGCCATGTCAGTTGAGGAAACCTTTACATACAGTAGCTAACCACGGACCGATAGGTGGACTACGACCTGGAAGGAAGCCCGTAAGGCTGTGGGAGAGTACGACCTCGCAGTCAAACATGCACCAAGGAAAGAAAGTCGAGTACGGAACTGATTGCCACGGCCTGATAAAAAGAACGAACTTCCCAAACTTATTCGATTAGACCTTTGAGCACATTCCGGGATTAGCTGTGGTAACGTAATGTCAAGATTGATGACTACGTAGGTTGATGGATTTAACGTTAGAAGTAACAGCAATGCAAAATGAAAAACTAAACTGGGGGAACCGGCTTTAGGTAGCTTATCGTTAAAGAGATGATATACGTATTAACCTCCTTTGGATGAGTACAAGAAGTTAACTATAACATCAGTGAATAGGTAGTTAGAATACAACTAGAAACGAGGGACAAGATATAAAACAATATGAACAAAAGCACTGATTAAAATGCGGTTACCGTTTTATTCCACGCTACAAGTTCGCCACTGGCCACCAGTAAACGGGAAGTGAGCCCGCCAAAACAATTGGGTATAGCTGAAAGTCAGGGCGTTTCAAACGATACCAAGCGGTAAAGTTTTTGCAGGTATGCAATGACACGTACAAAAAAGAAGGAAACAGACATTTTATACGTGCAGTTATGGTACAACATTCTTCAAGACTGTTCAATGCAAGTAGAAAAAGAAAGGGGGAGAACAAAGTTATAATAAACTTTCTGCAAAAAAATCAAACTTGCTTCATCGAATCCAACGTCCCGCATCCTATCAGACATAGAACAACATACCAAGCGAACTTCAACGAATCCAACAACCATAAAACAAAATGAATTTCCATTATGCTCCTCATCATTTAGTAAAAGTACTGATGTCCGCTGAGCGAAACTTTTATGAAACCAGAACTCACCACTAAACAGAATACTTTATACAATACTTCTATGGAGAATTTCTCCTGTGTGCTGTTTTTGGTCTCTGAAATTCACGTAAGTGCCTCTCGTCACTTCATCGCCAAATGTAGACATCTCAAATAATTAGTTGACATTCAGCTATAAACTTGGCAAACAATCTTACACAACGGTAAACTTAGACCATTCAGTGTGAGTTGTAGAAATCCAAGCAATGGGTCCGCCACTTATTCTCCATTATTTTCACACCGTTGAGGAATATAATCCTTGGAAGTAACACAGGAAATCCTGACTTGACTTCTTTGGACTACAACCGACTCACCTCTGAGAGTTTTGCACTAAAAAGGCCTGACCTTGGCTTCCTCATAGAGCAGTTACCCTGCAGTTAGCCGAAGCTCCACAAGTATTCAATGGAAGTATGATCGCTTGATGAGCAGAGGCTACTTCTAACGGTTTAGATATGAGTTCATTATAATTCCTGACAGAATCCACCTCTCCTCATCCAACCGTGGTTAATAATCACTTGTTCTTCCAGACGGTTCATTGGAGTGTTCTGGTTTTATTCCACGGTTTCCTTGTGGGCTGTTTTACGCAGTATGCATTGCACAGGCTCAAGAGTGAAGACATATTCTTCAAGTATTGTGAAGCGTGCTCTGCTCATAATTTGCATTGTGGTAGGTACTGTTGTGAAAATCAGCTGTGTAATTTGAAAAACCCGCATGCCATTTTTTAGTGGCACTGATGAAGAAACTCTTAACTTACTGTTGGCTTTACAGGTAGGCGTTTCGTCTGAAAATATTAAAAGAAATTTGCAATAACTAGTAACTGACAGGCGAATAGTGTCAACAGTAATGATAACGAACTAACCTCCGGACACATTAACAGTAGAACTCCATTTTCTAACGGAAAATTATTATGACGAGTTCCGGAAATTTGCAACTGCTCCTCATTACTAATGAGTAAGCCACTAATATTTTACCTTTCTGCAATATTCAGTCAACAGTGATGGAGTTTCCGTTAGAGGATAACTTTAATATTAACCACGTAAGCCCTACCTACCATGGTTTCACCAGTTGACACTAAAAAGACGAACATTAAAAATATGTATAGAGAGAAAAGTAAACATTCATACGGATTCGTAGTGTGCCGCACTTAGGTAATAGTTTTCAAGATATCACACAAAGTGTGTCAGTCGCGGCTTGGAGGTATCTGACTGTTTGTTGATATTCACCTGAAGACCGACACATTATATTATAACGGTATACAATGAAAAGTTGAAAACTGAAGGAGGTATTCAGGAAATTTGGGAAAAATTGAAACTCACTGTCTAATATGGAAAATGGATTTAAAATTTCCGGGCAGAATCTAGGTAAATGTTAGACTGTCACAAGTTTTACAAGTAATATAGTCATAATACGGTGATCATGGGGTTCGAACACCCGACCACCAGGTTGAATGCCAGCACATTATCCACCACTTCACCAGAACATTCGTGGGATATGAATGTACCCAAAGTTAGCTTTAGTTTATACGAAGTCCTCCTCACTGACGGGATGAGCTAAGAGTCAGTTGTTTGTGAACCACACAATTTACTTGTTGACATTACTATGTTTAATGATATCAGGCGCTAGTGATTACCTTCCGTTCACAGACTCTCCTTAGTTGTGAGGTGTTCTCTATTATCGCCTGTTAATTAATTGTGTGGTGAACCACTTTAATATGACTGAATCTTTACTATTCTGTCTTGTTCTGTCACTTCAAGAGATATACAACTATCTTGGTAGGCTGCACATAACTATTGTTCCTTACAAACTGTATAACATTATGACATCAACTGTTTGATTTTAGTATTGATCACCAAGTTTGAAAAATCCTACTTTTTAGTCGCACAACTAATATACGTGATCTATCCATGACGAGAATAATCAGTCAAGCTTCTGCTTTGTCTAGCCAAAAAGT
>LOND01000702.1:121910-135797 GCA_014220965.1 Paragonimus kellicotti | reverse complement strand
TGCCAACCTGCTTACAGGACGTTGTAGCCTCTCATTGGGCTTAGCTGACTGCGGAATAACGGTACTACACACCTGGTGCTGCTTTCCAAGTAAACTGTGTGATGTGACTATTCAAATTGAAGGTTTGGCTTGGTTACTTCATAGTCCAAATAATTATAAATGTGGTATCTGGCACCACAGGATTGCCCATCATCAGTCATGTTTGTGCACGGCATTGCAGGTGTGATTATGGTCGTTCTGTTTTTCCAGATGTCGGTACCCCAGTCCACTGGGATTCCCGTGCTTGTCTACTTCTATGCAGATACCTCACGTCCTCGAATTGTTCATAGGTGCACCGCTTCTGAACAATTTATTCCGCAGATAACCCATTCAAACCAAAAGAAGGTGTGAGATTCATCCAAGGTCATACCCGGTAGTAGTGAAGAGACAGGGAACTGCCTGATAAATGACAATTTTCAGTAAAAAATCTAGAAAGTGACTCGCTGAGTTCGTAACCTGAACGTGGGTAGTTGACTACACTGGTTTGAGAATTATGGACAGTGTTCTTATTGCGAAAGAATAAGTTATTCGGGGATAAGCTCTGTGATTATCTGTCGTGGTGTCCTATGTTTGGATTTTTTTGAGCATTTCTGGGAAAATCCCAACTTTACCGACCTATATAAGGAAACATTTTGTTGCTGTCAGAAAAATTAGGTGATCCGCCAATAATGTTGATTGAATTTCTGTCAACAGTAGACCTTGCACCGTCCGGTTGGTAGGTTCTATTATGGGTGGTTCTGAACGCAAACTTCCAGAAATTTTTAGCCAGTACTGGTTTTAGGCATCGTGCACGTCAATGCTATACTTGGCGCCCGCCTTCTCCGAATCAGGCCTGGTCTCAGATAGACCACATAGCCGTTAGTTATAGGTGGCGGGGTTCCATTCAAGACTGTCGTTCTTATTGGAGCACGTACTTGGATTCAGATCATGCGTTGGTACGTTGCCGTTTTGTTCTTACTTTTGCTGGGCAACGACCCCACCGACAGCAACGATTAGCTGTTGAGAAACTGGCTTTACCATCGGTAAAGCATAATTACCAAACCAGCTTAGAAAGCTGCCTTAGTGGTACTCACTCCGAAGATCCTAATAGCTGCTGGACTCAAATCTCACAGGCCATTCAGAAAGCAAGTCCTGTAGCTATTTATTGGTAAGTAGTTAGGCTCCCTTCCCTTTTTTCTTTCTTCCTATATAGGTATTTTTCCTTCGTGGTTGTGTGGCAGTTAAGCGTCAGTGTGAACTACTGATGTATTGCTGTACATGATGATGATGAATGTAACGTCATGTGAACTACGGCACAATTGGAAATCAATTGGTACCAGTGTGGTTGGCCTCTGAGCCATTGGCGCATCTTCAATGTCCGCACTCTCCGACAAGTCGGTCAGCAAGCTGCTCTGGCTAGTACTCTCTCAAGTCTGGAGCTTGATGTGTGCTGCGTGTCGGAGACGCGAGTCTACGATTCTAGCACCGTTATCCATTTGAGCTCACCTCTAGATAACTGTCGATTCAAGCGCTTCTCTCTCAGGGTTTCTGGTGACGCCGAAGCTGAATCTCGCGGTCAAGCTGGAGTGGGAATCGCACTGAGAGTTCCAGAGCAAGCATGTTTGCTCGATTTGGATCCGTGAATCAGTCGCCTTGTTGCCGCTAGTCAACCTCACACATCGAAAAGTCCTGATCGACCGCAAATCAAAAAGACGTGTATAATTATTCGCGTACGCTCCAAACCAGACTAGCTGTTCGAATGATACCCAGGACGCGTTCTACACGCCCTGCGTTGACGCTCCTGAACAACTAACACTCAGACATCATCATACTAGCGGGCGATTTGAATGCCCAGCTTGGTCGGCTTTCCCCGGACGAGAAGCGGCTGGGAGGTATGTTTGGTGTCCGGGCACAACGCACTGACAATGGCGACAGACTGCTGCAGCTGTGTGCATCCCATGGTCTCTATATTTCGAGCACGGCATTCCAACACAGGAAGAAGCACTGTGTTACATGGAGACCTCCGTGTGCTTCTCAGTTGTGGACGCAGTTGGATCATATTAAGCCAAGAGACAGGTTACAGGTGGCGCCACTCTGTTAAGGACTGTCGTGCCTTTTGGAGCAACCACCTGGACTCGGACCATGCTGTTGTGCGTGCCCGTTTTGTTTTGTTGTTTAGCCAGAGGACACGCCTCGTAGGTGCAAGGTAATTAGCTGGCATTCGAGCGATGAGGGTGTAAAGAACGCTTACCAGAAGGCGTTGGATGAACAAGTTGCCCAGTTCGAGTCAGGTGAAAGATCCTAACGAACACTGGGAACAAATCGCTGCAGCTATGAAATCATGCTGTGAAGAGGTATGTTCCGAAGGAGCTGTTCAGTTGCGACAGAACTGGATTTCCGTCGCGTCGATAAACCTTATGAACAAGCGTCGCTCGATCCCACCTGGTTCTGAATATGATGACGACCGTCGAGAACTTAAACGCAAGCTGAACTAAGCTTGGCAAAAAACCGTGAGCACTACTTGGTCGAACAGTCGAAAGAGATGGAAAGGGCCTTTTTATCTGGAAATTGTAGAAGGCTTTTTTCCCTGATCCGTGGTTGTACTGGTCGTCGATTTGGTGTAAGTGAGACCATATGTGAAAAAGATGGTTCACTTATCACCAATCAATCGCGTCGACTTGATAGATGGGCTGAACATTTCGAAGAACAGTTCGGCTGGCCTCAACCAGATTATGTGGACGACGGGACCCGAATGGTCAGTTATTGCGTTCCAGACGGCCCTCCGTCGGAAGCAGAAGTGGTCCTTGAGCTCAAATTATTGAAGCGTAACAAGGCTCCTGGACCAGACCTCCTCTCCCTTTTCAAGGATGGCGGGGAAAGGTTAATATCAGAACTGACTAACTCTCCGGACGATTTGGGAGACTGAAGAGGTACCTCGCGATTGGTGCTTGTCAACAGTAATTCCCGTTTTCAAAAAGGGGTCTCGAAGTCTATGTGACAGCCACAGAGGCATCAGCTTGGTATCTGTTGCTTCCAAGTTACTCACTGGCCTCCTTTTACGTCGGCTCACTAAACCCAGAGAAAGCCAGATACGTGAAGAACAGGCAGGATTCCGATCCGGTCGAGGGTGCGTTGACCACATTTTTACCTTGCGACGGATCTTGGAACATCGGCACTCTTATAGGCAGCCGACGGTCTTGGTCTTTTTGGATCTGAAGGCTGCTTTCGATTCAGTTGCTCGTAACGTTCTCTGGAACTGTCTTGTTCGCAAGGGAGTACCAGGAAATACGTTGAATATCTGTGAATCATACTGTATGTTCTCTGCAAATAGCCAGCGTGATTTGGGCATACAGCCATCTCATCAGGAATGGCATAACCAAACACATCAAATAACGGCCATTGTACCAAATATCAGCGTATTCGTCCGCGCTGACAATCGCTACTCAACTTATGACCGACAAGGTTAATCGTAACAGTTTGCGAATAACGCTCAACCAAACCAGTACGAGCGAACGACGCACAGTGTGTTTACTATGCGAGTCAGTTGTGAAGGAGCTTTTCGCCGTCCTTCAACTAGAAGAGACCCGACAACGAGGCACACTCATCGGTGTTGCAAACAAAACAACCGATTTGTGCAACCAAGCGCCTCGCCTTGACACATCTCGGAAGCTGAATTCAATAACTGAACTAGTTTGACGATTGTTGAGGACAGAGATCGGAAGTAACAGTCCATTTCTACTCGGTGAGTTAATATGCAGTAGCCTGTGAACACCACTCAACAAATAAGAACACGCATATCCTGTGAACGGTCGACCGTGCGCATCTGACACAAGAACGGCCCAGTTGATTTCTCCTATCATTCCACTGGCCTGAGCCCGGTACAGTGAGACACCAGCACATCACACAATTTCATTACCACACAGTTTTGCCAACACTCAACCACTAGCCGTGTTTTTACGATCAAACCTGAAGACGAGTTTACGGCTGAGGATCGATCAAGTTCAACCAATCAAGCCCTCAAAATGTAGAGATACCAACAGTTAGGTCACGTGCTGAAAATGCCAAACTATCGAATACCCAATCAAGTTCACTGGCATAAAGTATGGGATGGCTCATCGACGATTTGTAGAAGCGAATGAAAAGAAATACTAGTCAGTTAACAACGGTGGGTCATCTCGATCACTCTAGTTCACGTCGTCCAGATGTAATTGGCCTATGGCTGAAAACAACCGCAGATGACGGTTAATCAGATTCAGTGGCGATAATGAAGCAAGACAGTGAAAGCCGTAAGGAAGGTATGCAGATGCCATCATACAGTACAATTGTAGGTTTGCAAGGTACAGCTACCTTTGTGTTGATTATTTGAGTATGGGCACAACGGTTTCGAGGAGTAAACATCACAACCTTCTTTGTCCGACTGGAGCTTAATTTTTCTCCCTATTGCACAGCACCTAAGTACCTAATCATCAATGATGTAATGTCGGTGGAAGTGGTGAGAATGTCAAATACCCCAAACTCACACAAACTGAGAAGTGTAAACTCACCTTAAAATGAACTGACCATTGCTACCGCGTAAAAACAAAACAAGAATATTGAATTAAAAATTCCAATTCTGACAAATGTTACACAAGCACATCACCCAAAGCTTCGTGACACGAACAATCACACGTACACGCTATTTACGAATGTTTAAAGTTGGTAACACGCTCAAGAAACGAATAACGGGCAAAGAGGAGCTGGCAGCCGAAGTCAACAACAGAATGTGAACTACTTGTGTATGCACGTGTTCGTGTGTGGAAAATCAGTCGACAACAGACGACGGATGGACGAATCAGAGGTTGAGCGATTTAAATGATAATGACAATGCGAGATTAACAGAGGTATCATTATTATTACATAGTCCATAGTGGATCACTCGATCGAGAGACGAGTTCAATGATGGACAAATGAACCAGATCAGTTTGCACAAAAACAATGCTCGTGAATTGCAGCGATCCAGTACAAGTGCGAACACGTAGAAGATTGGTGAGATGACCAATACTTCAGCCTAGTTGGTTTGACTGAAGCAACCGATCCACGGCCGCATTCACATCACCAAAGGTTGCAATCAGAGCTAAAAGGGACAAAAGCACACAAAACAGGAAGAAGGATGGCAATGTAGCACTTAAGCTAGGAGAATAGTTGGAGCATGTTTAAAGTGGAATGAGAATTCGCAGACAGAGAACATCTTAAACGATGACGTTGGTGAGCCCAAAACGAAGCGTTACCAATAAAAATCAACAACCTTTTTTCACCAGTTGATCTCAAATATTGAGAAGTACAAACAGTGGTCAAATTAAGAACCATGGACTTTGATCATGTGCTGTCGCGCAAAACAAATGCAAAGCCAGAACGATCACGAGGAATAGTATATCTGCAGTCTGACAATAAACAACCGAAATCGTTTTACCGTATCGCGTACCTTGTAAATTAGCTTCACGATTTATGAAGCCCATACTAGTAAGTATTTCCAGTTGAGAAGCGTACCGATTTTCAGGAGGGGCCTGATATGAGCAAAGAACACGAATGAAAGCAAGGGTGAAATAGGCCATTATCAGTAAAATGAAATATGACGCAGGCGACTTAGGGGAAAAAGAAACGAAAAATAACGCACTTTTTCAGGAAAAATTCTTACAAGCGCCGTATTTCTGTGATTTTTGAGCAGTAGGGAGCAACCATTGAATACTGTCAGCGAAAAACCCAAAGAATGAAGCATTTATTCAGGAGCCCAAGTTACAGATGCTGGCTAACTGTTTGTCACCGGTAAGCTAAACAGTGAATTGCCTGTTTCATGAAAGACAACTACGTGGAAAATGGTCTCGAGGCCAAGCCCTGAAAGGTTGCAGAGGGTCAATGCGCTTTCATCCAAACAAACGATACACGTCTGTCCATCATCTGTCTCGCCGTTAGCAGTCCGACCACAGATTTCTGCTAAGTTTACTGTTAGACTAGTCAAACCTACGGTCAACATGTTCGTTTCGCTGTCGGGCTCGTAGACATACGTCTTGCGCTCTAGTTTCGCGCGTTTGGTGGCGTTGCATCAACTGGGAACAAGAAACAGTTAACAGCTCATGAATGGCTTGTTAGCTAAACCCAACCAATGACAGCCATGCTTTAACGGTTAAAACAATGTGAGACAACTGTATCCCGACAAGTTTAAATTGTTCGCGGTCTGCACAGACGTGCAAAAATGTAAAGAAATGTTTTGGGGCTTAAAGTTCGCGAAGTTAATAACAATTAAATAGTGTGAAACTGCAGGAAACAGTGAGGTCAATTTATTTTTAATGTACTCGAAGATGCCAGGATATAATTATTTCCCTTGCACTTAACTCCCCTATTCACAAGGATTTTCAATCGAGGCCAAGAGACATCATAGTCAAGTATCTCGGTAGTAAACTTTTTTGAATTTGAATTAGCTAGTTCACATTAATGCACTTTTATCGAAGTAAAAAGCCTAATATTCTTTACCTGATTTTCAACTTCCCTTCCTTCACATGTCTAATTAGGCGTTTTGTTCATTGTTGAATTCTCTTCTGTTGTCCATCTGTTGAGGCTGACAGAGGCCACGCTAAAATGTCGAAGTTCGAACCCCATCTACTTATGCGTTCATCCAAAAGTAATGGTGTAAACTTACTTGATATACTTCACTGCCTTTGTACTATGTAATTCACGGTTTGCGACGAATAGGCCCGCGAAATGTTCTGATTATTCCCACTCGCTACGTATTGTGCTTAGTCAATGTTCTCTCCCGACAAACCCACTGGACCTTAAAACGAACGTTCACATTTATATGTTAATTGCCATCTATTCTGCGAGATGGCGGCCAATAAATTTGAAAAACGCTTGTTTCACAATTTATGGCATGCTACCTTACCTATTTTCTTCCATTTTTGCCGAGTATTTTGTATCTCACTAATCATATACGTGTGTGACCCTATTTCACCAGTTGTGTATAAATACTTGAAAAGCCACCCATCAGATGCAGTAAGCTTGATTTAGTCTTAAGCGACTTGTATAATACAGCTTGCTTACCGATGATCATAGCCAGTCAATCGATACACGCGTCGAGGAGGTAAATAAGGATGTGAAACCGTGATCAATCGTGAATGACGTCCAATTTATATAATATTAATTTGTGATCAGAAAAGCAGCTGAACTATGACGAGAACAGCTCATACAGAGATAATCTGCTCACAGCTGATCCCATCAAGTAGGTGGACGAAACTCAGGTTATCAACTGACCAAACAGACACTATCGCTTTCCTACACACTCGTTATACTTTCCGATAATCTCCATGCTGTAAGTCTCTATATCTCTGTTCATTCTGAGTATACTCCACGTGTGATCCTAAGAAAAAGCTGTGGGTGAAGTAATCTGATTGTGAGGTATTCGGTATCCGACGCAATCCATTCTTATGCGGTAGAGAAATTACGAAATAGTCTGTGAACACCACTCGGCAGACCAGAGGTTTTCGGAACTGGCCAGCTCGTTCAACAACCTAACCGCTACTACTGAGCACACCCAAATTGGCGATAGGAATACGAACGAAGTTAATCCCTACTAAAGTCAGTTCTTCAAATTCATTTCAAATTCACAGTATAACACTCAGTTGGTACATGTGTACTCAACTGATGGTGATGAAACAGTGTCCATATCGGTGAGTCGACGCCATTGATGATTTTGAGCTGGCAAAATGTGATCACACAAGAAGAAAATATTCGAAGATTTGTGCAAACAAATTTATTGTACACCGGCTAAACGGTAATCATCGAAGCAAAATCACGCAGTCGAGACGAAAGAAACGTCGTATTTCTTTATGCAGTCTGCAGCACGTCGTTTAGGTATTCAGTGAAACTAATTATTACTGGCCAACATGACGCTCAAAATCGCACATGCGTCATCTAACGTGAAACAACCTGTTGGTTGTCGCGCGATGAAAGACTGACAGTTTAGCATACAGCTCAGAATTGCATCTCGATAAAACGGAAAGCCTTTACTAAGTGGGCTATGTAACTTACACAGGCCGTGCGACACATGCATTCATACTAAGCATACATGTGACCTTGCAGGCCACATAGCAGCAGCAAAAACAATCTGTGAAGCAAAACTGAAAACAAGATCAAATCACATAACCGTGTGCACATATGCGCCATCCTAATTGACAGGTTAATCAGTACTGCAGAATTGTTATGCACATAAATGAGTTCACTGCGAAATACAAGAAGAAAATGTAGTGAAATGACAAACCTTACAATTAATTTTAGGTTTGTATTTTTCCGGTCGGATTTGCTTTACGGTAAGGCAGCCTAAAAGTAGACAGTGAATAGGCAACATACTTGCAAACTACTACCACAGTTGTGAAACTGCAACTCGTCTACAAACAGCAGGCAACTGCTAAACAGTATAGTGAACGTTATCAGTCGTAGTATCAGTTTCCAACTAGCGTTCAACTTGAGGTGGCCCATCCTAACAAACGTACATCATCAAGTCAAGAAAAATTCAAATTAAATTCCACAACGCGCGGTAGATAGATAAGCATCACCATACCATTGGTGGGATACAGTCTCCGACAGTGTGCCGCAGCCAATAGTGAACCTGTCTACTGAAGCTCCAATGTTTTTCTCTTCGTTTTGATTAACCACACACTCGTACTTGCTTATCACCCCGCCTCTTCGTGAACGATTGTGAAGAACAACGGCAACCCGGGTGCGGCTCAGTTGAAAATGATGATGTGTGGAGTCATTTGTGATCATTTTCCTGAGACCTCAATACCAGTACTACAGTACCACGTGTGAGGGTGGCTTCGTGAAACAAAAAATAAACAAAATTCCACATGCCGCTCGCAACAAAAATAACGGTCGTTAGGGCGGTATACAAAACACCGAAACGCAGATGTACGCGCGGCACAGGCCCTTAAGTGTTTCAGGGACATCATTCCAATCAACCACGTCCGAGTGGTTATGTATGCTGTAAGCCCTCGCCATCGATAGCTGTTCAATTCCCAAACACGCATTCGGGGCTCTAAACACCTTGGTCCACGCCTCGTTATTCGCAACGTATCAGTACCTTGCGCTTGCTTGCATATCCCACAGTTCAAACCAACCAAATGTTGGAGTTGTCCGGAAAGGCTGTGCAGTGAGAGCGCTGCCTGAGTGGATCTCCGCCAGCAACGGCCATTGTTACTAAACTAGAAGACTTGGCCTGAACACCGACAGACGCTTGACACGAACACCGGTTGCTCATCACTACGGCCTTTGCTCCCACTGACTTAGACCAGATACAGTGAAACTAAATGGAGATCTGGATGTTCAAGCAGACATGCCGAAGACTGGGTGCACATTCGGTGTGTGGCACATACGTGGCCGTGTCTGCGATGACCACATGTTCACGATTCGACAGACGTTAGAACATCCATATAGAAAGCTGAGCACTGTTTGTTCGGACGTTCCGGAGACTGTTCCAATTGTCAGAGCAGCAATTTGAGACCGTCTAACAAGAGATGCGCCTAACAAATAATCTCTCATTATACTGCGAGTCAGGTTAGTGTTTAGGGTTGTTTACCGCCGACCCCAATCATCCCAAGTGGGATGGGACAAAATTACTCGGCTCCACTCTTATTCTAGATTGCGCTGGGCGAGCAGAGGTGTGCAAATGCCCAGCGGTAATATTCCCGAATTCACAATGTGCATGCAATGTTGCCGAGAACAGTGATGCATCACGGACAGTTCAAAGCATCCACAAACTAGAGGGTTGCAAACGATAGTAGGATAACGGCATCCCTCAAATTTAAGGCGCTGTTATAAAATTGGCTTCAGCCCGTACATGCACACACGCTCAACGCTAAACAATCGGAGAAAGAATTCGTTTCGTTCCAGGTGGAATGCCTAGTGAAATCACATACCCTATATTTCAAGCCCAGGTGGCCGTTGTCAAGTTACGCCACCACTGACGCTGGCTTGACCTCCGTCTTTTTTGGAAGGACTGGGTGTACAACGCAAATGTAGGAACAACCCCTCCATATGACTCCAAAACCCAGGCAATTCGCACTGCAAATGTTCAGAATGTCTATATTTGACCATCGGGGCTTCCGGGACACTGGTCAAGTGTAAGAGAAACAGTGCACCAAAATTGCTGCGGTTCGAATGTGTGATTTCAGAACACACCTATTACACAGGCTTCGTTAGCTCGGACACGTCAAACGCGTGTCAAACGATCGTTTGGTAATGTTAGGGAACCTTATTTTCTCGTCCAAAACCGCCTTCTTCATTGAGATAACGATTCTGTTCAACCAAAATGAACAGACATTTTCAGGTATAATCCTCGCTACTTTTTATCTGCCCGACCTTTGTTCTGTCTTGCTCCTCGGTGGCTTAGTGACCCTAATCACTATTTTTGGAAAATATCCTTCAATCTTCTGATGCTAGGATGTTTGTGGGTCAGTATGCACCTTGTCGCATACGTCCTGGAACGAAACAAAGTGGCCTTCTGCAATCGTCTGTTGATTTGACTTGGTACCAATTGGCGGAGACAGTCGCGTTATTCGCGGGACCAAGATTTTCCGTTTTCCTTATCGCAAGGCGGAAAATTCACATTTTATCCAACGCACTTCAATACTGTGATCGATTCAATGCATCTTTTCAGGGATTTACAACAGCTAGGTTGTGCTTCGAAGTAAGCTTGGAACAACAGTCTGATGGCTTAGGTTCGAGGCATGAAAGTCTCCACGCTAAATATACTCTTCACTCCTGGATAAGGCACATAGAGCAACGAATGGCAGCGCCGTTAACCATGGCCAAAGATCGTTATAATCGGCGACTGAGTTGTGTTCAATTGTATTCCTCAAACCATTTTTTCCCTATTCACCTATATATATATATATATATATATATATATATATATATATATATATATATATATAAGCATTTTCATCCGCATACTCATTATCAGTTAGCTTATTACTTGGTAGAATGCACCCCTCCAAAAAACCACCCGTCAACAGATTGGAGAGGAAGGCGGAAATTGAACGCTCTTGTCGAGCGCCGCACGAAATGGGGGGTGTCCCAGATAGCTATCCACATATGCACACTCTAGAGTAGGCGACGAAACCAAGCCTACTTTGCAAACCGTCAGCATGTGGTGTACGGGAAAGAGTGAAGGTTGGATAATCTATATTGGATGTTAACAAAAGATCATGTCACACGTTCTAAACATATGTTCAGACGTTTAGGCAGAAATGGTCGATCTGGCTTAACCATTATTGAAGAGTTATCTTCTGGGAGCAAGGAAATGGATCCTTTTTAATTCCAGTTACGTTCCGCGTGGGCTCAGTAACTTTCAGCATTCTTAGGAATACTATGACATTCAAGCAGCACTGGAATTTTAGGCAGGCGTGCGTGTGCCCCAGTTGACAAAGAGGAAGAATAAAGCAACAGTGGATTGGGCGGTGAGACGATATATGCAGCGTTGTCCTAGGCGGCAACCAATGGCCCGAACAAACGAATCGAGGCTGAATTTGTCAGCGGAGTGGAAGAAAAGTGATCGGATATCTGAGACGTAATACATACACGTACAGATTCGTCGCAGAGTGCGACCGCGACCCAACAGTCTAGTTCCGAGTGTGATGTACCATTTTACGCTTGCTTGATGTGCTAACCAAGCCAGTCTGAGTGAACGTTGTGGGTAACTTAAGCGACCGACCACCAGCACTTCTACTAGTTTCCTGATTTAGGTGTAAATTCAGATGAAGATTTTCGGTTGAGTGGTTGAGGGAGGCAAATTAACATTGAACGCAAAGTTCACTTTTCCCAAGAAATGTGGGAAATTTGTTCTGTTGGGAACTGTCGATTCCACTGATTTCGGTTGTATAGCATCTAATCAATTGTCACTTACCAGTTATTGCATTACGCCCTCGTTCTTTTATGTTTTAAAAGTTAGACAAGAAACGCGAGACTTTTGAAACATTTTGAGTTGAGCACTTTCCCGTAAATTTCAATGAGTGATTGCCTTAGAGGTACATCATTGGTGTAAAAATCGGCGGCGGTAGTTTCCTAAGACGTTAGAAAGCAATTCAAAAGCGGCGTCCTTAAACGGGGCATATTTTTCTAAGTCTAACCTGGCCTACGAATGATAAGAATGGGTCGGCAACACTAAAAGTGAAGTACATTGAGAGACGTGGTCCCTTTTAAGGAAAGTGAGTATGCGGATCTGTTGTTAGCTGGCTTAAGTAATTCTCGGCGTTCATGCAAACTTAAGTTACCGCGTTTAACGATTTACAGATGGCATTACACAAACGTACAATTCCCTGAATTGACAGAAATCAACTGAAAAGAAATTTGGAAAACATGTCGTTTACACTAAATTTCATTGCTGGCAGATTCCTGAACGATGTCTTTGGAGCGCCTTTTCTCGATCAGACCATCTATGAAATTAGCAAATGCAATAATCACTTACCGCACTAAGAGGGTTTGTTTGGGGGGACCGTAGCACATCCCCAAAGGTTGGTGCACCAGTGGAACCGACATTGGTGCTAGACATAACGTTAAGCATACTGGCCAGTAGGGTAGCCAGCTCGGTTTGATTGACTGAAGCAGGTAAAGTAGTTGCGCTTGTAGTCGTATTTGCAGTTGTGTTTCCCACGGTAGTTGTCACTGTCGGGGTAGTGTCAGTTACTGCTTCTGTAGATGCAGTAGTGGTACTTGGCTGAGTCGATGGCGAAGACATACCTAAACCGGTAAGTACACCAGGGGCTTCTTGTTGTAGTATTTGGAGACCTTGTTGGATTTGCATCATAGCCTGAAGAACAGAAAAAATTGGTAGCTGGCGTAAAGGTTCCCAATGAATGTTAGTAATCGTGATGAACTGACATCTAAACTTCCTGTCTGGTCAGTAGGGGCAAAAGACGCAGATATTTAGCAACACTGTGTGAGATATACCGACAGTTATAACGTCGGTATTATCACCGGAAACACAGTGGGGACTGACGTCGACTGTTAAACAACAATGGGAAGGGAAAAACAGCACAAACTAAGTATAGGGAGAAAAGAAAGGAAGAATATAGATAAGCTCATAAAAGTTGACTTAAACCTAAACGAACATCAAGATGACTAAATATTGCAACCAAACGCTCTGATTACAAGTAAATGTAGACAAGGGTTCATTGTTTCACTTCCACGGCTGTTCATAGTTCGCAAACAATTCAGGTGAACAGCAGTAACATCCACACCGCTGATTCAAATTCATTGATATCTCTAGTGAGGAAGAATCCACCTCAGAAGAGAAACGCAATCTAGCGGCTAACGGTATCACCATCGTCATCACAGAACCCGATCTACAGTGACCAACCCTTTCGTGAACGATTTCATTTGTCTACGCCAGGTCATCATCTGTCCACCTCGCACCTTGCGCCAGTCGGCCGCAGCGTCGGCAAACAGTGCTCGGTGTGGCAAACGACTAGCTGGCATCCTTAGTACATGACCTAACCATCTAAGTCTGTGCAAATGTAGCGACTGAACAAAAGAACTCGTTTGACAATCAGTGCCAAACACCTCCTCGTTGCTTACTCGCTGGTGCCACCCGATACGAGCGATTGAACGCAGACATCGGTGGTCAAATACCTGAAGACGGTTCACGTCCTCTACCCTGAGCGGCCAGGTTTCGCTGCCGTAAAGTAATACAGCCCTCACTGTTGTTTGATATACGCGACCCTTAAGCTTCAGAGAAATACCTCTCTGTCGCCATAGGTGTCTCAGATTAGCGAACACCGCCCTAGCCTTGGAAATACGCGCTTCTATTTCATTCCCTACACCTCCGCCGTACGGGCTGATGCAGCT
>LOND01000702.1:82771-104091 GCA_014220965.1 Paragonimus kellicotti | reverse complement strand
CTTCCGGTCTGGGGCCCTCGCGACTCACAGAGTCGGTGGCTTGAGACGTTAGGGGAGATGGGGGCTAATCGAGCTCCGTGGCGTGAATGTTGTTGTTTGGCTGAGTTGTCTGTGAAGTGAGTGCACTTAATGATGCGGGGCAGTGAAAGCCGTAAGGAAGCTGTCTTGCTGATGACGCCTTACTTTCACTTACAGCTCGGTTGTTTGTTTGCAAGGTGTAGGCGCCTTGATGTATGTTTGAATATAGACGTAGCTATTTTTAGTAGTTAGGTCCACTTCCCCTCCCCTCCTCTGTTTTCTTCTTTCTTCCTATATAAGTTTTTTTTTTTCTTCGTGGTTGTGTGGCAGTCAAGCATCAGTGTGAACCACTGATGTATTGCTGTCTATGATGATGATGAATCACTCAACATCAAGGTGCCTACACCTTGCAAACGAACAACGGAGCTGTAAATGAGGGTAAAGCGTCATCAGCATCCTTACGGCTTTCACTGCCCCGCGTCATTAAGTGCACTCACTTCACAGACAACTCGGCCAAACAACAACATTCACGCCACTGAGCTCGATTAGCCGCCATCTCACCTAACGTCTCAAGCCACCGACTCTGTGAGTCGCGAGGGCCCCAGCCCGGAGACGAACCCGATCTACAGTGACCAACCCCTTCGTGAACGATTTCATTTGTCTACGCCAGGTCATCATCTGTCCACCTCGCACCTTGCGCCAGTCGGCCGCAGCGTCGGCAAAGAGTGCTCGGTGTGACAGACGACTAGCCGGAATCCTCAGTACATAATCTAAATGCTTGATGGCTGTCTACCAAAGAACTCGTTTAACAATCATTGCGAAATACCCATTTTCTAACTTCTTCGTGGCACACTCGTTGGCGCCACTTGACGCGAGCGATTGAACGCAGACACCAATGGTCAAATACCTGAGACGGTTCACGTCTTCTACCCTGAGCGGCAGTTTCGCTGCCGTAAAGTAATACAGCCCTCACTGTCGCCTTATACACACGACTCTCAAGCCTCAGAAAGGTGCCTCTGTCCCAGAGGCATCCTAGATTAGCTAACACTGTCCCAGCCTTAGGGATAATAGCTTCTACTTCATTCTCTACACGTCCGCCATCGCTGATGCAGCTTCACAAGTGCACAAACGGGTTGATATATAAACGCGAAGGTAAGCCGCACTGAAGTGACGTATAGGGCAGCCTGATACTTGTTTCAATTTGACCTGAAACGGCCCCCATCACACCACACTTCGAGAACCACAATTTGGCTTCCGTTTATCAAATTGTTCAACAATGCACAACTAAGGCTAGAGACAGGGCACATTGTGCAGTTTTATTTGTCGGTTGAGTTAGCCTGTTTCATAACACCGGTAGCCTAGTAAATGTAGAACTGTGCCTCGTAGAGGAAGGACGAGCGCCTAGAGAAGTCAGTCTCAGACGCGAGATCCAACATGATTTACGCTTGTAAAATACAAGATGACTTCCTAAACCTGCTCCTCCTCCATAATGACCTGAACATAACATTAGCCTGCCTGCAGCATGACGTGCGAAATATTTTTCGAATACTAATTCACATCGTAAATAGAATTGCCACGATATCTCTTCATCATTTGCTTAATTCCCGTGATCGCGTTCGTCTGTTTGTAAGTGTTCTGCTTTATGCGCGCCAGTGGCGCTATGCACAATTTTGGTCCTTTGATTGCCCGACGCCTAATAACTTAGCTTTTGTAACAATAATTGTGTCGGTGTCGTTTGGTGTTCCACGTGACGTCCAATAATTCTCGAGAGAAAAACGTAAGGTCACCTCATTGTTGTGTGTTTACTCTGTCTGGTTCCTGATCGCTTCGGAAAATTGAAGATCTAATGCTCTTACGCGACATTTACCCACCAGGTTTGCCATAATCCACATCTTCTACTCCGGATCGTACCACCAATTTTCTCTATCTAAGTGTCACACTTCAACGAGTCGGTCGAAAGTTAGTGACTTCTACCACTGCCAGCTGGAAATCGACTGATTATGGATGCGCTAGCATCAAAAAGGAGTGCGTTATCAGAATGAAAGACCGTCACTACACTCTAGAAGTAGCTAAATTATTTTCTACAACGGTGTAGCTCAATTCTTGTGTTACGTCAAATACACTTACCCCCGGTTCCAAAAATATTCTGGAAGCCACCCACGTCCGGCAACGTACCCATAGGTGTGTGGACAGGTTGACTCGCGTTACCAACGGTTGCAGCATTTGGATCACGAGAAGGACCCGTGTTTGTGGACTGCAAACCGTAAAAATAGCACAAACCACACTCACCTCTGCTTTTGGGACCTAGAAAAATTGAATAAAATAAACTGAGCCCTACCCTTATCACCAAGTGTACAATCAAACCATCCTTAATTTTATGTTGAGTCAAGCTCTCGCCATCATTGAGAATTTTGCCCGCAAAAATTAGACAGATCTGTTTGACGGGAGCGTTGAAGGCTTTGGAAACTTCCTCGCGCAACTGCGTCGAAAAAGGCGCGTTAAAGTGAGACAGACGATAAAATGAACATATTTGACATAAAAACAATATACCTGTTTTATGGAGGCATCCTCCGGCACAGAAACGGTTTTCTCCTCAGTTGGAGTTTTTATACGTATGTTCCACAGCGACATCTGGAAGTTCTCGGGCGCCGCGGTACGTCGGAATATAACTGTTTTAAACACGAGAATGCCAAAAACAGCTGATGCAGTGTACCGGTCAAAATTTAGTTAGTGCATTTATAGATGCATTCCTAATTTCCAACCAAATTGACTTTACGTGAATAAATTTGAAGGAAAAAATAAGACGACGCCTAAAGCGCGCGATCTAAGAGAACCGCGTGTTGAAACTGTCCAACCAGATGAAAATTATCCGTAGGAAACAAAGTGCGGCCTGAAACAGCGATAAAATGTGAGATCTGTGATTATCTTATTTCAGTGATATCGCTCAGAATTGGAAAAATCGCTGGTTTTCGTGACAGAACCGGTCACGAGCGTTGAAATGTTTGTTTTAGTCGACCGGTAATTCGTTTGTCCTTCATTTAGCGCGGATATTGAAAATATTAATGGTGGGTGTTGTGACGGTTGATTGATAGTTGACCATCCTATGTTGATGAATGATGTAATATATGTTTGGTTGTAGGTTATGGATTATGTACAGGGCTTCAAAGATATATTCGAGGATCTAGTTTCAAGGAATTTAGAAGTTGTTTACAGAAGTACATGAAGGACCACCATGCTTTGTACGTCCTTGGTTCTAGCAAAAAATCAAGCAATGGACGCTTGAAGTATGACAATGTGAGTGTGAGTACTACTGAGGTTACGTGGTAGATGGCGTATCGGTGTATCAAATACAAGCGACGTAGGAGTGAAAGTCGTGGATTACGACGTGTTTAGTGAGTTGAGCTCATATTTTTCATTGCATAGTTCTCGTGATACATGCTGCCAATCACGCTTCAACGTCGTGAGGAGAAAAACCATGTTGGTTGTGAGCTCTTTTACATTGGAGCACAACCACGACCTAACTGCTTTCCTGTACGATGCGCACCCAACAAATCGTCGGCTCACTGCAAGTGAAGTGAGCGATTCCAGGCATTTATTCCAGTACAATACTCCAACTGCTGAGTTGAAGCAGTATGCTGCGGATGTCTACGGCAAGTATATAACGACCATGGATATCTGCAACATCCGTCATAGGTTGAAGCCTCCGGCAATAAGTGAGTGTGTGTTGTGTACATTGATGTCGTAGAAAATCTGCCTCAAATTCTTACTCATATAGAGGAAAGCGGCGTACTGCGTGTCATCAAAGACGACAGTAATAAATACACGCACATATGCTTCGCACGGAAGCAGCAAGTGCAGTTATTCAGACGTTTTCCTGATGTGGTAAACGTTGATGCCACGCACGGAACCAACCGACACAAGTAGGTCCTATGTCAGTTCGCGTTGTAGGTTGTAGCCTGAAGCTGTATCAGTTTCTGATCACGGACGGGATGGGTCATGGGCGACCCGTAATGTACGCTTATGTTCAGAGTGAAAAATACGCTTCCCTGCGTCGTTTGTTCGAAACATTCCGTGAGTTGATGGGGAGCCACATACCTGTCAGAACGTTCGTCATGGACAAAATGGCGGCCCAAATGCGAGCAGCACGAGTCGTCTTTGGGTGCGACATAATGTTATGTTATTTCCATGTTCGAGATGCCGTGAGGAAACACGTAAGTTGGTGTAATTTACCTTATAATGACCATGTAGACGAATTCATTCAGAAGCCGATATTTATTTCATCGGATGGCTACTAGCGATAGCTTAGAAGAGTGAGTGAACACGTTTGTTCATTTATGGTTAAGGTTCAACCGAGATGTTGCATTGCTTGGACGCACAGACCCGAGGTTTCTGAACTACCTTATGTGCAATTGGCTTTATATCAAGCCAAAGTGGGCCATCCACGCACAACTCGCAACGTACCTGTTCAATCATCGTGACACCGAACAAGAACAATCCAGTCACCTGAGGACCAGAATAAGCAGAATAGCAAATGGGCGACTCAAGAAGCGCACTCACCCACGGGATCACTTAGCCACTGCCATTAGTAAAGTTTGGTCCCACAGCGAGTGGCTAATGCGAGAGTTTGAAATGCAGTGCACCTACGGTTGTGATCGCCGTGAGGTGGTTAGCGTGGACGTGTACGTGAAAATATACTGGTTCTCTGTCTCGGCTAACAACGTTCGCCAGTCAACTTGTGCTGAAGCATCTCAGTGGGCGCCTTCCCTTACTGCACTGTAAACGACTAGACGAGTTCAAGGTAATTGCATCTTATGTAATATCAATTGTTAGCTACGAGTGAGCCATGAGGGTAAAAAGTACATGGTGAACATCAGTGATGGCACGTGCGATTGCGGTTTCTACAGGTCCATGTGGTTACCATGCATTCACATGCTTTCCGTCTTCAAAAAAGACTTCTACCCATACAGTAAGTTATTATTACCGGAAACCACATTTGTTCTAGGCCGTTTCCCAATCCATCGACGTTGGCTTGCAGAATACAATTTGCCTAAAAGCAGCATGTTTCGTCGAGAGGTGACCGTCGCCGTCAATAATCCATTTCAACCGGATTACAAAATGCTGCACCACGGGCTGGCCAAGCTGCAGGATGTTAGTCCCAGAACAGGAAGTCGCATTTTCAAGGCTATCATAGCTTTCATGCACCAATCCATTGAGAAAGCTAAGGCGGCCTTACCACAGACGGACTTCCCTCTTGTTCCGTCCTGCAGTGCGAAACAGCCAAGATGGGAGAAAAAGGTTCACATGGGGGTGCCTTGTGGATATTGTGGTGATCCCGTGAACGTGAATGGTTATCGATGCGATAGCGACCAGCTCATTTTCCATTCAGAATGTATGACTGACGCTGGTATATCGCACTGCCCCTTCTGCACTGAGCAGCTGCAACCCCCTCACCAGGTACGTTATTATTTCATTAACTATGCGGTTTTAGTTGCATCCACCTCGAAAGATGTATTGCCTACGACGCTTAAACCTAAAAAGAGACCCCGTCCAGCGCCAGTGATTATTGATGACCCGGTTACGTCTGACGAGGAGTTTCGTGTTGTTCTTCCACGAAAGCGAATCCAAGTAAAATGTTGCCAGACGATGCCACGGACGTCTCTATCCACGGTAAGTAATGCCAAACCTCTGAAGTTACCTAATGCTTACCTTTAGACATGCACACACAAGATGAAGAATTCTACTGAGGCAAACCGGAAAGCAAGGAGCTGCGGAAAACAAGCTGGAATATCAGAGATAATGGTGTACATTTAATAAATGCATTCGAAAACTTCCATTTTATTTTCACCTTACTTCGTGGCGTTCAATCATAGGTGCACGTAGGCTGACTGTCGAGCATAGACGTCAGTGCGTCCAACCATAGGTCGTGGCGTTGTGACTATAGGGTGCACGTAGGCTGACTGTCGAGCATAGACGTCAGTGCGTCCAACCATAGGTCGTGGCGTTGTGACTATAGGGTGCACGTAGGCTGACTGTCGAGCATAGACGTCAGTGCGTCCAACCATAGGTCTCTCTGTAAAGCATACGTGGTTCCGCGTACTAGGGAGTTCATCCAACTCCGTCAGTTTACCAAATTACTTGATACCATATCGCCAAATCTGCTTATGCTCGATTACACAGACTAAGGCTCACTTCATACCTGGAAATCGCCCCTTGCAGTCGTATCTACTGGCCCACGATGTTGTTAAATATCTGTTGTTCCCATTTTCCAAGTGGTGATGATTATACAACCTCACATTTAAGTCAGCTGTCAGCAACTATTTCATGGATTATTGAATGCACAAGTTGAAGAAAAATGATTCACAACTTATACTACGCACGTTCATTATTCAATCGTTGCTAAAAATCCTTTTATCAACCAAATCATATATGTCAGCTATCTCGTCAACATATTTCGTTATCAAAATATCGCGATTCCCTAACGTCCTTAAAAAACATTTTTAACACATTAAAACAAAATCACTTCCTACAGCAAAATTGGCATATTTTATGCCTTCTAAAATATACCGTCCATTGCCATTCAGAATATATTACAACCTCACATATTAACGGTCTACCTACGTGAGCATTCGCTCCCTGCGGATAGTTTTCAGCGTCCAACCATCACGGTTTCTTTCAAAAAGGTGCTGGTCTCCTTAGAAATTTGACTTTCATGCCGCAGAGTGCATTTTAGCGTAGTCCGTCTTGCTGCGTGCAATCGGTAGACCAAAAATATATCTGCAAACTTCGTGGTAAAAATCTTTATGAAGTTGTTAAAATTTTGATACGTGTTGCAGTTTCTGAAATCGTAGAATTCTGTTGCTTGAACATTCTTTTGTTTTAATCTTCCGAAGACGTAAGCAAGGAGTGTGCGGTAGTTTAATGACATAGGGATTAATGGAAAAATAACAAAAATGTGCATTTTCCGTTATTTGGGAAAATTAATGGCGGAATATAATGAAAAGCGATGTCATAGACGTGGAGACACATGCTTTTATTTAAATCTGAATGTAATTAGGCAGGAAAAGGTGATAATACTTCCGACGATTGAACCGTTGTTGGATCATGAGGACTACGCCTTTTCTAAAGCTGCGAACGTAAGATACGTCATAAAACATTGTAACGTAGGATTATGCGCAAGAACTGGACAAGTCAGTGGTATTTTCTTAGTTATATTCAGCATGCATAGCTGTCGGTTTCTACCACTATTGCACATTTTCCATGGGATCATGACGTACTCTGTAATGCCGACGAGGTCACCTGCTGGACGAGTGAAGGCAAACAGTACTCCACGCTTACATACATAACTGCTCCATCCATTTGTCCTACTTCACGAGTTAAGGCAAGCAGTAGTCCATGCTTAGACACTTATAACTGCTCCATCCGTTTGTCCTACTTCACGAGTTACGTCGAGCAGTAGTACATGCTTAGACACTTATAACTGCTCCATCCGTTTGCCTACCTTGCGAGTTAAGCAAACCGGTACTCCATGCTTAAACACTTATAACTGCTACATCCATTTGTCCTACATTACGAGTTCAGTCAAGCAGTAGTGCAGGCTTAGACGCTTAAAACTGCTCCAACCATTTGTCCTACCTTACTAGTTATGCCAAACAGTGCTATATGCTGAAACGCAGGTGAACGTCTGAAGTCACTGAGAACGAACACATGGGATATCGACGTGAATTATGTATTTGAAGTCTGTGGAAAGTGGTACATACTAACTCCACCTTCATTCAGCACACGATGTAGCCATTGGTTTTCGCGCGTTCTGCGTGTCCTTCCGGATGACTGATGCCCTGTGTCACATGCGATCGTAGTCATCTTGTTCATCACACTGATATCTGCAAGAAAACTGTGTACGCATATGTGAATGAACTCACTTTCTTCAATTATATCAACAGGATAGTCGCTCCCGGTTATGTTGATTCGCGCTCTCTTCGGCTTGTGTGTAACCAGTACGCTGTCAGCGGCCCGTCTAAGTCGACATCCGTTGTGGGCGATGTGCGGGACGTTTGAACCTACGGTATACGGTGTACAGGTGCAACTTACTCTTCCTCATTGTCTACCGTAGCCATTCGGTGGAAGAGATAACGACTGCGGAAAGAGTTCGTCTGTTAACGAACATGACAAACAAATGTTACCCACTTACGTGCTTACGTACGGCATCGCGTACATGAAAGTAACACAACATTATGTCGCAGCCGAACACCACATGGGCTGCTCTCATTTGCGCAGCCATTTTATCCATGACAAACGTCTTCACCACAATGTGCTCACCCATCATTTCTCGAAAAATTTCGAACGTAGTGAAGCATACTTCTCACTACGAACGTACCCGTACATCACGGGTCGGCCGTGTCCCATACCATCTGTTACGAGGAACTGATATAACTTCCAGCTTCGAAAGTATGACAAGGTGTTCAATGACATACTTGTGCCTGTTTGTCCCGTGGGTAGCATCCACATTCACAACATGCGGGAAGCGTCGGAATAGTTCAATTTGCGTTCGCTGGGCAAAGCAGATATGCGTATATCTGTTGCCTTCATCCCGCATGGTGCGCACCACACCTATCGCACTAATCACCGACAGAACTTGCTCAAGGTTCTCTGATGATCCGTTACCGTTGTTACATAACAAACTCACTTGACAATGCAGGCTTCAACTTGCGGCGGATGTTTCCAACGTCAGCGGTTGTGATAAACTTCCCGTAAACATCCGCTACATACTGCTTAATATCAGCAGTTGGTGTATTGTATTGAAACAGACTCCTGCATTCGTTCAATTCACCGACAGTGAGTCCACGATTTGTAGGATGGGACTCATAACAGACGATTGAGAGGGTGGTTGTGCTCTAGCTCGAAAGAGCACACAACCAGACAGTCATTACGTCGGACCACATGAAAGCGTGATCTGCAACATGTATCGCGAGAACTGATTTGTTAAAACTAACAACAGTTAACCCACTAGACACGTCGCACTCCTCTGCATACACTCCTACGCCTTTTATACTTCGTACAACGATAATAAATCTGCAGGGTTTTCAGGGAACCATGCAACCTTACCTTTCGTACTTCAGAACCGTTTTCGACCTACGGCTCGTCCCACGAACGTAAATAACGCCCACCTCCTCCATGTACCTCTGAAGGCACTCCTGGAACTGTGAGAAGGTGCGAAATTCACGGTTCTCAAACATCGCCTTGAAAGTCGCAATATAATCCATTTCCTGCAAATAAAAATTAAAGAAAATCATAAATGCATGAAAAATGAAAAATAAATGTAAAAATTACTTGAACATCCTTGTGTTAACATTCTCACACGAAACCAACCAAACAACAGCAGCCATACCGAATTTCGAAACCGATATACCCTAAGGTCGTTTTCAATTAACGGTCAGTTAAAACAAGCACATATGAGGTCATGACGCAGATTTCGATGATTTCAATTTCTGCACCAGATACCAAGCTCATTCAGCGGTTTTTGTCGGAAAAATATTTTTCCCAACTACGACAACTGAAAAAATCAAGGTCTACGACTAGCATTCAAGGTCTGTCCTGATGGATTCCCAGCCCAATCAGAGCTTGTCACTTGGTTTGATATTTCGTGTGGGCAGTGTTTCAATCAATCAAAGGATCAATCCGTTGGTTAAAATATGGGAATCAGAACATTTGAGAGTTTCGTATCACGCTTTGCGAAATGACAAATCGTAGCTAGAACATTTCCAGACCAAAACGCAGGTGCAGCCTCTGCGTTAAGACAGTAAATGACTGTCGAGACAAGATTTAAAACTTGCAACTGAGTCGGCAGAGGTTACATGCTGTGGAAGGGCAGTCTATTCCTTGCGGTCGCACGGTGAGAAAGAGCTATGCCTACGTTCCAATCGTTTATTCTGTATCTCAAGTTTGAAAGGATATACACACACTTCTCTTTCTGACCTTCTTGAGTGCCGACTTGCACGGACGTCAGGCGTGTTGATAATCAAAAGGTGAAGATCACACCACCACTAATCCGACGGAAAACAAGTTAATGAATATCCAGTTTCGTAAGTCGTGCAGTATATGGCTAAACCCTCAACTCACAAGCAGCCTTGGTGACACGCGGCTGAATGTTTTTAGGGAACTTTGCCCCTCTAGAAAATGAGTGTCAAGTTGCAGATTAAAGCTGCTGATGCGATTGGATGGAGCTATTATAAAGAAGCTTGAAGCAAAAAGGATCGGACTGCGAAAGCGTTGCTAGCTTTTCTGACGTTTGTTTTGGTATTGAGGGAGCTCGACAAATGGTGCGAACCGGCCGTCCTTGATTCCACTTCTACGGGAATAGAATGAAGAGTGCAGTCATTCAAATAATAGGTCCAACTCCACAAATAGAGAATGTGCTCAGTGGGACCAGTTCATCAGATCGTTCTATAGAACGGAATGGTCACTGGGTTCATCTTATAGCCGTCAAACGTTGGCGTCATTCACAAGATGTAGCAGCGGAGACGACATCTAAGGAGGGAGATCAATGATAACTGTAGGAAACAGAAGAGGGCCGAGAACAAAACCTTTAGGCGCACCACTGTAACTGCCATGCAAATGTACTACCCACAGTTGACATGTACGTGGTAGTGTCGATTGATAAGGTTGACTTCAGACACACAATGAAGTTGCCTTGAACTATATAGTGATGAAGCTTGTCAATCAAAACCGACTGGTTCACCAAATCAAACGCTTTATGAAAGTCAACGTAACTGATATTAGTTCCAATACCCCTGTCAACCGATTTCACCCACTGGTCAATGTCTATCAGTAATTTGCAAAAGGACGGCCTATAGTGCGACCATCTTCGACGTCGCCCAAATCCTAAGCTCCGTGTGGCACTGGCCACGTTGCTGCCTTGCATGCCAACGTTCCAAGGTCAACCGACACACGAGCAGCCCGCTGGGAACATTTCCAACTCCCGACGATCGTTTTGAACATGTCCACCTGGACCTCGTCGGACCACTTCCACCCTCTCGAGGCTACACCTACCTACTCACGTGTATCGACCGGTTCACTCGCTGGCCAGAAGCCATACCGTTGCCAGACCCATCAACAGTATCTGTCGCTCGCGCTTTTGTCGAGCATTGGATCGCACGTTTTGGTTGTCCGTCCACCATTACAACCGATCGCGGTACCCAATTCGAATCAGCCTTATTTTCACAACTGACCAAGCTGTTAGGCGTGCACCGAGCACGCACCACAGCATATCACCCACAAGCGAATGGACTCGTAGAGCGTTTCCATCGTCAGCTCAAAGCTTCATTACGTGCTCACGAACGGATTGGACGGAAGCTCTACCGCTAGTTCTACTTGGTATTCGCAATTGCGTCAAAGATGACAGCACGACCCCAGCGTCACTCGTCTACGGTCGTCCTCTAAGCCTTCCAGCTGATTTCTTTCAACCGTCAAGCAAAGCTGTTGTCGACGCCCAGGACTACGCCAACAGACTAGCCAATTACATGCGGTCGCTACAAGCGAGTGCTACACGTATTCAACAACCCTCGTCTCACGTTCCATAAAAAGCTCGCATTTCTGCGAACAGACTCTGTCAAGAAACCGCTGCAGCAACCGTATAAAGGACCTTTTCGTGTCATTAAACGGTCTGCAAAAACTTACGTGATCGACAGTTTCGGTCAACACCTCACGGTCTCCATTGACCGCCTTAAACCTGCTTTCACCGACTCACTCCCGAGTTTGACAACACAAGCATCATCCGAGCTGTCCTCGTCTACTTCAACCTCCAACTCAGCCCCGGCGTTGCCTTCCGCATCTATTCCCGACGTTCTCCCTCCTCAATCTACAACCCGTTCAGGGAGGCGCGTCCATTTTCCCGCGCGTTATCTCGAGTAGTTTCCCTTTTTTCCTATTTCGTATTTACTATACAGTTAATAATTCGTTGTGTATTTCATGCGTTTGTTGACCAGCCACTAACAGTTTTCGTAGGTACAATTTCCTGGTCTATTGTGCACAGAAGACACCTGGACTTAACTGTAAATATCCTCAGGCGCTTCAAGACGCGTTACGGTGGGTATCTGCCTTTTCTCTAACATACAGGTACTTCACCTTTTCTTATTTCTAGGTCTAACGCGATGCATAGCAGCAGTTGCTGGGCCCAAGGAGACCAACCTTGAACGCCGTAGCACTCTGTGCCTGCGCAATGAGGAAATCACACCCCTGTCACGTCCTCAGGAGGCGTTTTCAGGTTGGGTGGCTCGCGCGCGGCTGGCCAGCAAGACAGCAGCTGTTGCCTAGGATTAAAATTTATAGGTAGGGAGCTCCTACATTTGTTACCATTCTAGGGGACTGATGTAGTGCAATCGTCTCCGACCTTCCCGAAATCCTAAACACCCTGCGACGTGAGAGTTGCCTTACCAGTTCACATTATCTTGTGAATGTAAATTTACTACAAACCACTAACATCAAAGTTAGTGTGTTGGCGTAGGTATCGCAGTTTAATCGTGGCTGTATAATGAATCCGCGCCATCTCTACTACTATAGGCTACATTCACTAGGATAACAATGTTTTAGCTGTCACCGTTGGGAACGCCGCCCAACCAGTCTGACGCTTGTTTGAATTCTGAAGGTCGACTGGAGTTTCCGTCGACATTCGTCCTCTCTGGCGGTTGCCGTGCGGTTGTGCTTGAGGTTCTCTCACGTCCAACTCCCTAGCGCCTTTCAACTGTTGCGTTGAAGTCTGCTTGTGAACGGTGAGTAAATCAATAAATAAAGTTTGTTTGCAGATTCACCGTCTTCTCACTACGACTTCCGTTCCGCGTTAACGTAAGGCTGGGAAAACCTTGGGCGTACGAACCTAGGAACTAGCATCACGACAGGTCCTTTTTAGAACCATCTTACACACCGGTAAATTAGTTGCGAGGAGATTGGAACTCGTCGGACAGATCATACACAGACGCCCCCAATACGTCTGACGGACAGGATGACACGGCGTTTGAACGATAATCATCAACATGATTGCGTTCACCACTCTTGAAGACAGAATTGACATAAGCAAGTTTCTAACTGTCGGGTACCAAACCATTCGAGATGGACTGCATGGGTAGTGGACTGACGGACCTAGCATCCTGCGCCACGGCTTTGCGCACTGTTTTGAGTGACATACAGCCCGGACCAGACCAGATATTCTCAAGGCGCAGAAGCTAATCAGGGATGTTTGCAGGCGAAGCATTCACAGTGTTGTTATCCCCTATCAGATGGACAGTGCCAACTTGAGGATTTTGAGGTGTCTGTGCGAAAATATACATGTCCACCCAAACATTCGTGGCTTCTCTCTCAGTGCTCTTTAGTCCAGCTGGACTCAAAAGCTATGACACTTCACCCTCTACTTCCCGAGTTTAGGATGTATATCGGAACAGGCGTTTTGGTTGGCTAGCGAAAAGTGCGGCTGGCCTTTGCAGACGACGCAAGCGTCCTACTCCGATGAACGTTGCGCATGATTTTCTGATCAGCGATCACTCTGTGGCTGCGGATCTGGTTAGCTCGCTCACACATGTCACTTATCAGGAGAAAGCTTGGGTGTTCAACCACGAAGTTGGTATGGTGACTTATTGTGTTTCTGGCAAGACAACGTTGGAGCACCCTCAGGTATTGTAACCAGAACGTCACTTAACTTGGTACTTAGTTCATGAACTAAGTGGGAGAAGTTAGCTTGGTCCCAAGCTCGCAGTGTGTCCACGTTTATTTTGCCGTAATTCCAGTGGTAACTGGTGGCATAACCGACTGAGTTAGTGCTCCAGATGTGAGAGAACGAGAATACTGCATGATCACCATGCCTGATGGCGACCAATACCTTGAAATTATCTACCATTAGGTTTTAACTGTTGAAAGCATAATGGAGTCACGAGAGACTATGACCGTCCGGTCCGCGTGTGGAACCTAGGACATGCTCAGTTGAACCCTTGTTGTTCAGTGAATAGAAGAAACGTGCTGCAATGGAGTCGCAAGAACCCATATGTTAGAACGCATGGCAGTTCGCTTCTAGGAGGTTGCAACCACCCATCAGAAGATCATGAAGGAAGCTTAGAGGAGTAATAGTCTCCAAACCTACTAAGATGAGTTCACCACGTGCCTAATAAGAAGACGGGCCTATGTTGAGCAATCCAACCAACCAAAGGTCAGTATTGGTCAAGCGAATAGCGTACCAAAGTGCTTCAGAACCTACCGTCAGCTTTGAACTGTCACAAGGAAAAAGCTGAGGTAAAACGTCTGCACCGGGAGCTGCTTCACCACTCCTACCTTTGACTCCATCGGGCCGTAACAACGGCATAGCTTTTATGTCAGTTTCAGAGTCCTGAGTGGAAACGCAATGCCATGACATGGCTGGATCAATTCTCCGTGGCCATAAATTGGAGCAGAGATCGCAAAGCTGAGATAGTTTATTGAACAAGCTAATTGAGCCGGCGTAAATACACTTAACAATGTTGACGACAGATGAGTGCGCACTGGTTTTATAATGTGAATAATGTAAATCATTTGCAATGTGATTGACGGGACCATCGCCGGCCCTGGAACCGGCTGCAAACTTTCGTGCTACGAAATCGGCTAGTGAGAGTACGACGTGATCAGCGCAAACACGGCCATCAGATTCCATTTTTCCACGTTTATCCTTGGAACATTCGTAAGTAAATGACACTCCGCTATGGATGAGGCGACAGCTGAGGTAGTAACGCTCCAGGATGTATGTTGTCATGCCTTGGAAGTCAACAGTCATTTCAAGGAGTCGAGGACGGCACTTCTTGAGCGCAGGGGTTGGATGGAAGATGCGATGAACGTGTTGAACTTGTACATTTGCCAGGAAATTCCACATATTTCTATCGTGTCCAGGCGCGTCAGTACTGGGATCGGGAACTCCCTCTAATGGTGACGTTTCAAGATCGATCAGTATTCAAAAGTTCCTTTCTCAGTACATTACGCTTCTGCCGTGCGACACAAGATACATCTGAGAAAAGCCGGGCCCAGGGGATGCTGTTAAGTTTGTAGGAAACTAGAAGCGCTATCTCAGTTTCGGTAGCAAACGTCAGTACCATCTGTTCTAGTCGCCGCTTCTCAAAATGCGCATAGCCAGAAATTCTTGTCCATCGCGTAATGGAAGACGGACAAAGCGGTTTAACTTCCACTTTCTGGCATAAATCGTTCCACAGTTCGCGGCCGTGCTCATTGTGGAACTTCAGACAGCTAACAGTGTATTCGGAAGGATTTTGGGTAAGTATATAGTTCCGAAGCTTCTTTTGCGTTGTGGCACGAACATCCCTGAGGTTTCCAAACGATCTGAAGCCAGCCGCAACAGTTTTATACAATATTTTGTTGGATTAGCTTCCCCCACTGAGCCGGATGGTCAAAGACGAGAGTCTCAGGAACCACGTGTTATGTGTGTTTCCACCCTGCCACGCCAGTAAAAGCTACCTAAGCGGACAATCAAATCAACGACTGGCTGTGGCTTGACAATCGATGTCATAGCGGTTAACCGGACAGGCTTACAAAGGTCAGAAACTAAATGAATACAGTCCAAATGAATTGCAATCAAATATACGTACAGGTCGCCAGGCTTACCCAGACACGTTTATAAACTCAGACGTCGCAGAAGAGGCGCTGCGTTGTATGGTCCTCAATAAAAAAATTCATCTCGCTCAATGTTTCCAACTGATCTCCCAACCGATTGAAAGCTTGGTTTCGTTTACTACCATCAGAAGCTATAAGAATTCACCGTGAACGTACAACATATTTCAAACGTAACAGAATACACAGAACAATAAAAGTCAATATCAAAAGCACAGCTTCCTGGCCTGAACTTTTACGCAAATGGTGTCATGTTCCATTTGATAATGGTCCACCACCAATACTGTACAGGGCTCCGGCAGCAGTTCCAGCCCTGGCAATTATTAGTGTATGCCCACCGTGTGGAGCTGATGAGACAGGCCATGTTGTCGCAATCTAACATTTCTCCTCCACCGAGCATTTCCCATCAGTAGTGACAGTGAGCACACCTCACTCGGCAGACCCCTTGGCATACATCTCAACTGGGCGCTGAGCGGAAGAGCCCCCTTTAGGACCTTCTTCTCACCATCGACTACCACCTTGTGGGTGTGGCTGGACCGGTTCTGGTGATTCCTCATACCACTGCTCTGGATCCTGGGCTGTTAGGAACAGGCCCTGGGCCACACATATCTCAACCTCTGCTAAAAAAGGAGTGCCAATAAAACCGCAGCCACTGAGGTACATCTGACGGTCTCCGAGATTGTGACGCCATTAATACTTTTGACCGCAGAAACCTTAGCCGTTGAAACGAATAGACACACTCCCTTTCCAAATGGGTTTGTCGTCATACGACCCGTTCGATCATGTCTAATCTCCCGGAGCGCCAAAAGTTATCTTCGTCCGAACAAGAGGAGGCGAGCCAGGAGCAGTGAGTCAGTGTCTGCAGCATCGTTGGGGCCGTCTAAAATATTACGTTCACCTCCTGTCGATAGAGCGTCCGTTGAACATTCAAGAATACCGAGGATAACATTCGAGTGTTTCCTCCCGCATTGCTACATTCACCTCTAAGTACCAACCCGTCTGTCTCCAGCATAACTTACCGCTAACAGCCAGAAGGCTTGAAAAAAAATTCCAGTGGGAAGTTGTAGCGAATGTGCTTATTACTGGTAGTCCTGAATTCACGAAAGAAAATCCATATACTTCATCCAAACAGGAGCTTACACGTAAAAATCTTCCTAGCGTAGGCTGAGAGCCACCAAAAGCTTGATGCACTATGAAACATCGTATTCCATGCTTCTACCTTTGCTTGGTTGGCGGTATTTTGAAAGGTTTGGAATCACTGTCATTACCGGCGGTATAGTTTACTTCTTGCTAAACGCAAAGCCGTTGTGCGGAATGGTTTCCAGGCATACGATTGGCTTCATGAATGTCACCGATTGGCGGAACGTGTAGCTTGCCGAGCTGCTTACGGATTCACTGTAATAACCGTTTCATCCCCAGTGATGCTTGCTACTCCCTTAGATATCATCATCTCTCAGTTGCCGAAGCTACCAACTGATGCCTTGATGCAGCCCTAAATGGCATGGGTGATTTTGCAGCTCAGCTGATAGGGCGGTTGCTGCGTTTGAATGGGCCGTTTCTGTCCCCGGTTCTAACATAACAGAAGCCCAGAGTTTTCAAAACGGGGATCAAGCATGCCGATAGACATTGTTGGTTTATTAACCGTTGCCGGACGAGTTGGCAGATATCAAGGGTAACACAGGCAGGACCTAAAACTCTTGTTACTTCTAGTGGCGATCGACGTATCCTGCATCGGAAATACTTCCGACACCGAAGCCGCGGGAGCTTTGCGTGATCATTACTTATATGTGCTCTGCAACGCGGCTGGTGACGGCCAGCTCCACACTGTCCAATAACCACCAACCTTCACAGGCTCATGATTAGAACTACGAGCGTAGCGAAAGCTCAGCCGTCTTCATCTGGGAAAACCATCATGTGGGAGTGGCACTAACGACACCGTCCAATATGCCAGCATGCGAAAGCTATCTACTCCACTGTTCTCCATCGTTCAACATTACTTGGAGATACATAAAATTTTACAGTAATGAAATAAGGCACATCGGTCGCAACCATTTGCAAAAATGGCAGCAAAACTGTCAACTTTCTGACGTTTATGAGCAATCGACGAAGTCCTGCGTTGGAGTCTGCCCGATTGTTAGCCAGACTTCTAATTTTCCCATCCACGCTTGTCAAAGCCAACTTGCTTCAGCATTTTTCGTTGCTATTTATATCAGGCAGTGGCAAAATCTCTTGAAGATGCATTCGCACGTGTTTCCGGCGTGACCTTGAAATATTTAAAACTTTGGCGTGTGGTCAACACCGGCAAACGTGTACGGATTGAACTTAAAATGTGTAACGGAGCGTGCTGCCGTGTTGTTGGAGCCGTTCAAGTTTTCGTTTATATAAGTCGTATGCGCTTTTGGCTCTCACTCGCTTGTGTTGTTCCCTTTTATTAAACAGGTGTTGAAACCTCTACATCCGAAGAACGCCGCCACCCGGTGTTTACACTTTGCCCGAGATTTGGTCCTCAGGTTTTACAGGCCTCAGAATGAGAATGTCCGATTTGTTTGTTACGAAACTTTGACCCATACGTAACCTTTGAGAGAAAAATAAATGTAACGTCGTTGTAACGATCCACGTCTGATCGTTGAGTTACGCGTAGCCCAAAAACGGATCCCCAAATGAAAACAAGATTGGACCCAACAATTTCTACGGTACTATTAAAGAAATGCATCAATAATTACAAAAGCAAACCTCAATCGTTCACGACGATAGTCTCGTCCAGCAAAATCAACAGTTTCTCAACAGGACCAGCAAGGTCAAAGGTCAGCCGTCACGCCAGTAAGCCAGGACAAGAATGGCTACTCGCGCCAAGGACACTTAATGACACATTAGTTCAATAAAACAAAACGGGTGGGTGAGGTAGTGGGAACAAGTGTCAGGTTAGTGGGAAAATGGGGAATGCAAACGATGGGGACGAATTTTCTCAGTTCATGGATCAACAACTTTACAGTCACACCTTTTGGACTGAATATGTTAAATGAGCGAACCTTTACGCGCATCACAGTATAGTAAACCGTCACCCCTTTCTATCTGATTACGCTTCAGATGCTAAAACTTTCAAGTTTATTGCATTATATAATAATTTTTTTGTTTTGTGCCACCTGTAATTACCTGCAATAGGTGGGCATATCCGAGCGTGTTTCTTGCGGGTGCGTTGAAAATATAGATCACTTATTCATTTTCATATGGACTGAAAATCACCCACAATTGATCGCAGCTGTCGCATTCCCATAGACTTTCCAGTCGGCCCCTTTCGAAAAGAAGCACTAGACTCGAGTTTCGCTCTCATTGAGCTCGTCAGTAGTGCATATCCTTGCCACTGCCGGGACTAGAACTCCGGCCACGCTTTCATGAGGCAACCGTGTTGACCACTGCGCCATTGACCTCACATTAGGCACGACCGAATTATCATATGTAAACGCTCAACTACTTGTGACAAGAATATGCACTACTGACGAGCTCTAATGAGAGCGAAACTCGAGTCTAGTGCTTCTTTTCGAAAAGGGCCGACTGGAAAGTCTATGGGAATGCGACAGCTGCGATCAATTGTGGGTGATGTTCAATCTATATGAAGATCAGAATTCCCAACTACTCACTTATTTATTCACTTTGCCACTGATAGTAGAAGGAAACGTTTGATGTTACCAAGCCGGTCACCCCCGCGCAGTATCAGGTTGGCGAATGGATGAAATCACATCAACAGGCGACAGCTGACTGGAGGCTATGCATCTCGGGATGGCGGCAGTTTGCATAGAACCTTTCAAAGTTGTTTCTGTCACTCATGTTTTATCCGAAGAAGACTAGAGAAGTGTGTAGTCTCCTTGCCTGCACGACAAAACACGACATTACTTCATTGAAAAACTGTTGATGAAGGGTCTCATTCTAAAAAAACCTAGTAGTCGTCTTGTAGTTTCAGAATGATTTATTAGCGTCCGTTCTCAACACAGACGTATCATTCCCAAAATTGATGGCTCTCAAAATGTACAGGTGAACTCGAACTTACTGACAAGATAGACTACTTACTAGCCCTTCCAATAGTAGTGCGATCAGGCAGTATCGTTTTGAAGCAGCGTCGTCATGTTCTTGTTCGTCATATACAGTGACGAAAACAGCAAATAACGATGAACTTCAATATTGTACGTTGACCAGGTACCTTACTGAGAAGAACGTTTATGCCAACGGCTGTTTTTGCCTCTTTGTAAATATCAGAGGTTGCTAGAAGTTGCAGAGACATAATATTGTCTGTGTTGAAACTCAAAATCGATATTTGGCATGAGGAAGTCATTGGCAAAATGGCCACAGAATGAGTAGACACTCGTTTCCGAATTAATGAGTGTAAATAGATGCGGTACCTACAACACGCCTGCAGTCAAATCACATGTGGCCGAATGTTTTATCCAGATGAGCATATCTTGACCTAAGAACCCAGTCACATGGAATGATTTACTGGTCTGTACTGCGCCAGTCTACAGTGCCCTAGGACTATTTTCTCAACTAGTCCTGTACGGATGAAAACTGTTCTAGTGTCTGCTACTCCAATAGGAGATAAAAACACCGTTGAAAAAATTCCAAGCAGAACGAGAGAGGTGTTCCTGCTGAGAGGCAGCGGTGGATTTTGTCGTTTTGTTCAGCCTCAGACTCTTAGGGGAGACGAAAACAGGATCGGAGATACACATATTTCAGGACTTTCTCGAGATAAGGTGTAGTGTCACGGCCAAATTTCATTCCAGAATAAACAATGCCATCAACGACTTTGTGGCTATTGAACAAAAGCATGGTTAAGCAACCTCTATTTTTATCAGCAATGACGCCAAATCGCGAATAATGTCCAATACCAAAACTTACCTTCGTACAGACGACCTTACACACACCCTGTCTATACCTGTGGTTGAGTGCATCTGCTGTAAATCTCCAGGAAAAATTGGATGATGCAGATCAATATGGATGCACTGTCGTTCGCTATTCGGTGAGACCGCTTTGAGATAACCTTGAAACCAACAAGTTATCCCAAGGGCTTAACGGTGTGCTTCGGTTGAATAAACCTACAGAAACATCTTCACAGTAACTGCTACAACAGCTACCGGATATGTAAGGAACCTCAGCGGCATGTTTACTGTTCGGGAGATACGTACCCGCCCCTGTAATAGCTTATAGTCCGCAAATCATCGCACAATTTCTTGGAAAGCAGTTTAACACCACAGGGAGTTTTTCAGGCTCCTCAGGGTTAAACCTGGCGTGTTGCTGTAACACCATCCGTGGATAAACTGGTTGGGTCAAGTGTCCACAGATACCTGTTGGACATTCCTTTGTTGATATGGGGCCGTATTTAAGCGGCAAATCTCAAGCGCAACTTCTCATTACGCAGAACGCGTTTTCACAAATTGCTCATGCAGTTCAAAAGCGGTATTGGATTAAGAGGTGAAGTAACTTCCAAAACTTCCATGGTGACAGATCTACGGAATTACGCTTAATCTAACGAACAGCCTTCTCAACCATTTTCGGAGCTAGCATATCCGCCAGTGAAAAACATCTTCAAAGTTTGCTGTATCATCAAACTCTTCGTTGTATAGTAATTTGGGGGTGTTACACAACAAACGATCTCCCTATCAAACACAGTTTATGGAAGTGCA
>LOND01000702.1:69895-82671 GCA_014220965.1 Paragonimus kellicotti | reverse complement strand
ACTTCCAAAACTTCCCATGGTGACAGATCTACGGAATTACGCTTAATCTAACGAACAGCATTCTCAACCATTTTTGGAATAAGCATATCCGCCAGTGGAAAGGATCTTCAAAGTTTGCTGTATCATCAAACTCTTCGTTGTATAATTATTTGGGGGTGTTACACAACAAAAGATCTCCCTATCAAACACAGTTTATGGAAGTGCACGCCCCGGCACCGTCACCCACTGGATAACCGCAGGATTCTAATCACATTAGACCGTTCCCGTGCACTGGCCGTCCGGCAGAGTACCCGCTGAACTTTGAGACTCACACCCAGTCAATATATTATTTTTCCCTCCATCTTGCTGGTCTAACTCAATGGTTTAAGATAGTTTCACCACCTATATGAGTCTAACCAGGTAATTACGTGCTAAGAGGGCGAATTCTTTAGGATGTGCTGCTCGCCACTTTTTGCGGCCTCGTTCATGGACAACAAGAGAAAATTAAGTATTCTTTGGCAGATTTAGGGTTAATTGCGCAACTGATTGTCGAGTTTGGCAAGCAAGGCTGAACTGTAGGACCTCTATGTCCCTCAGTAAAAGTTTAATCGATAAGGGTTGCGTCCAAAACGCTATCAAGGAAATTATAAGTTTTGACAAAACTAACTGGAGTTTACGTGCAACCTGGAACCATCGCAAAAGAACGCAAATATTGCCAGAGCTGTTTGTTCCACAGATTCCGTTGTCACTGAACGAAGGCTGTCGTGTCGTTTGGCACATGGAATTATGCAGCGAGCGACGGTGGCAACTTCGAAGAATACTTTCGACACCCTGAACTTTCACCCCACAGTTCAAAGCATTATGTCACGGATTGAACCACAAAATACAGGCGTCGAACCGTTGTGCACTTAACCCTCCAATATTTGCTCAATGATATCGTGGAATCAGTCAGAGTTGTGCACAAATCCGTGCAAACCGATGCACACAAAAAGATTTTAAGTTTGGCAAAATGCAGACTATTTACAAGTTCGTCCATTGACTGTCACTCGTTAGTAACGTTTGGACATAATTTTTCAAAACCATCATCAGTTCCTCCTGCAACCTGCCCAACTCTGTCTGCGCAGTGCAAGCGATTGCGAGCCAGTTTCGTCCGCCTTCTAAAATCATTCAAGCTCCAGGTTAACGGACTTCCCCCTCTACTCTGGTGGGCTCGAAGAGTCAAGTCGAATTCATAGTCCATCTGGTCGAGAGCGATTTTGCAGCTTTTATGCGAACGGGCCACCGCATCTGTCCATCAGCAGGGGCCGAAAACTACCGGTCATCTATTCGAGGCCTGGCAGCATAATATGGTCGTTCGTAAAAAGCTCGCAATACCCCCTTTACAATCAGGTGTACCACTAATGTTGGTGACGATATGCATTCCTCACTTGCTCCACGGGCTTTTTCTTGACGACTGTGCGAATGATACAGCGTTCATTCGCCGTCATCTGTCACTTCATCCATATCATGGCAGTGAAAGCGTGCACAGTTGCAGTACTCAACCAGGTCGCCACCTCAAAGGTAAGTTCAATCTTTAGAAACTCAGTACAATCCACCAAAAAATGTTGAGATATATAGTAGGGTTATCTCCTTTTTCGTGAGGGGCCAACTTTGGGGTGCAGTATCGAAGGGATGGAAGTGTGCACATTTGACGTGTTCATCTCGCCGTTGAACTCAGCCTGCCTGCGCATTGTTGTAATAGTTTGTGACACAAGAGCGGACACATTTCACAAGCTCGCTTGACGTTACAGTCTACAGCCTGTGCCGTAAGTCTCCAATAAACGCAGTTGCATTGATTGTAAGGTAACCACTGACCACGCGCTAATTGATATCAGGAGACGGTTTGACGGGCGGTTGTCAACTGCGTTAGAAAATCTTATCTGGACGTTTCTGATGACAAAGTTTTCCATTCGGCCACTTTGTACATAGCTTCGCCCTCCTTATACAACTTGTCTCTATTCACCTACTGTAACACAATGTTTTGCCGGTTTATATGTCGTTGTGTAACCTCAGCTTTTATTTGGCGCACTCCACTTGACATAAACCCCTTCTATTCTGTCTTAATTGTCAGGGGGATTCGTGAGATAAATATATAAATTCATTTTGTACTGTTAGTTCAACTTTATTCTGTGAAGTTTCGAACTTTCAGCACACTTTTTACCGTTGGTACTGACTGTCATAGTTGAGATATGTAGCCCATTGTTTTGCATGTCTTATTGTTTGAGAACTAGTAGTTTTGGAATATTCGATCAAACCTTGCTTCGAATTCGATGGTCGGTATTTGCCCAAGCGCAGCAGAAATGCGGTTCGGTCGTAACGGTTGGTGTACTGTATTTAAACACTTCCCAAATACTTACCACCATTCAGAGCCACTCTCCGCATCCCTGAAGGAGATTTCATAAACCAACCAGTGGCAACAAGGAATCGGGATTTGTATTGCGAAGAGCCAAATATTTGAAGGATGAAACTCTTAGCTTGACTTGTCTTGCCACATCTTGTTTCAGATTGCAGTTCCGACTGTTCTGACGTACATACTTAAGAACAACCAGTCCGTTTTCAGACTTCTGTGCAGTGAAACTGGTGTCATTGTCAGTGGTCAGCGTACATGGTACTCCTTTCGACTGAATGTCTATCGCAATGCATTCAGGTTGGTGCCATAGTTGCTGACGACGCAAAATATACTTCCGGCTAATGTGGATATGAATTGAATATAATCAAAGCACAGCATTTATCCAAGAGTGAACCACAACAGTCAGCTTGTGTTTGTTGCCGGACCTCACATGTCATTGGCCAGGGTCTCCTCTTTGGTGGTCACGAATGCACTTTGTGTAGCTGCCGAGCAGTATTTCTAGGAATATTACGGAAATCAACAGTTAGTTCTAGCAATCAACAAATCAGACAGACAAGTGGTTTCATCTTTTTAGTTCCTAAATGACCAAAAAGTTAATCATCTTTATTGGAGGATAAGGGTGGGAGAACCAGTATACCGTCAAGGTACGATAATCTACTGGGACTCAAAGTAAGCTTATCTCGACCCTTGTTCAATTGCAGAAACGTTCGCTGGACGGCGGGGTCTAAACCACGACGTGATGAGATCAAGATTGCGTGATATAATTTCTGAGTGTCGAGATGAATCGGAATAAGTAAATAGAAGTACTTGAATCCACAAACAGTCTGAGTTGCCATCCCCTTCGGATTCAGCATACCGAAATAAATGGCCGGCACGAGGAAGGAACTTCACACTACGCTACTGAATACTGCATGAATACGCAGCCAAAGCAACACTTCATCGTTGAACATTGCCGTAGAAGGCTTAAAAAGGGATTTGTTAGAACCATAAATGATTTCAGGTGATTTATGATCAATGACAAAAATGAAATGAAAACCGAAGAAGTACTTGTGAAGTCTGATGATTGCCTAGTAAACTGACACTGCCCCATCATGTGTTTGTGAACATTTATGTTCCGTCGAACTAAGAGGTCTTAAATTGCCAATAACTGGATAACCTTCCTTTTCTAACAAAGCTCTAGCATCTGCCAGTGGCACAACAGCCAACGTCGGGGATGAGGTTGGAGAAAATTTACTTAATGCTGCATCCGAAGATAAAATATTTAACAGGAACCAGAGGGCTTGTTCGTGTAGGTCAGTCCGAACAAAATTACCTAGGAAATTAACCGAGAATAAAAGTGGATAAAACCTACGAAAACTTCGGAGTGGACGCTGCAGATAGGAGTGAAAAGTGCTCAGCAGCAGAACGATGATCACTCTCGGCAACGAGGGATCGTAAACATGAAAACACGAACGTATCAAAAGTACAGTTGGAATTACTAAAAGCAAATTTGTAACAGCAAGAATGTTCCAGTGGAACATATAATCGCTCGACATGAACAAGCATAGTTGTTGAACAAGAGACATCGTCCCTGTAAACGGAAACACCCAACGGATTGGCAGTACTGGTGTTCATAACATCTTGAAATATAGCAGTTGTATCCTTCTATGCACATATTCGGTATTTTATGCTGTTTTTTTGTGAGAATGTGGCTTCCGTAACTTTTTCCTGAGGTATCGTTTCGGTGATGTATTTGTCGCGCGTCACTTGAAAGCATATTTGCTTTTTGTCCAACGTGCCTTTTTGTTTGATCAGGCGAACCGTGTCGATAAGTGTCAGAGTAGCGCGTAAACCCACTTTTGTATCTCGTGATGACTCTAACCTTGCCTCGCACGACACCGCTCCGACGGCCATTTCTGAGGGCGTTGGTTACATCACAGACTTCCTCCTGCCTGTTGAGTGTTTGACTACTGCCGTGTGTTTAATGGAACGGCGGTGACGACAGACCACGGTCGTTCAATGTGGCTGGAAAAACCAATAGAATAAACGCTGGCAGAAACAGAATGAAAATCGGTACTCAATTAATTATCGTATTGTATTATGTGAAAGAAGGCAATAAACCATGAAAAACAAATCGAATGCGGCTGATTCCACCATACTTTTGGCACTTTACGTTTTGGAATCCGCAAGATAGTGGGAATGTTCACCGCCACATGACTTGCAGCCGTTCCACTGTTGGACAGGTGCGAGATCAGATACACGCTAATAACTACAACTTGCACTTCGAAAGGTTACCATATCGGATTGCCGCCTTATTGGCCCTCTGCCTCTATATTATTGTTTTGTGAAACTATCGGNATTTGGGGGTGTTACACAACAAAAGATCTCCCTATCAAACACAGTTTATGGAAGTGCACGCCCCGGCACCGTCACCCACTGGATAACCGCAGGATTCTAATCACATTAGACCGTTCCCGTGCACTGGCCGTCCGGCAGAGTACCCGCTGAACTTTGAGACTCACACCCAGTCAATATATTATTTTTCCCTTTCATCTTGCTGGTCTAACTCAATGGTTTAAGTAGTTTCACCACCTATATGAGTCTAACCAGGTAATTACGTGCTAAGAGGGCGAATTCTTTAGGATGTGCTGCTCGCCACTTTTTGCGGCCTCGTTCATGGACAACAAGAGAAAATTAAGTATTCTTTGGCAGATTTAGGGTTAATTGCGCAACTGATTGTCGAGTTTGGCAAGCAAGGCTGAACTGTAGGACCTCTATGTCCCTCAGTAAAAGTTTAATCGATAAGGGTTGCGTCCAAAACGCTATCAAGGAAATTATAAGTTTTGACAAAACTAACTGGAGTTTACGTGCAACCTGGAACCATCGCAAAAGAACGCAAATATTGCCAGAGCTGTTTGTTCCACAGATTCCGTTGTCACTGAACGAAGGCTGTCGTGTCGTTTGGCACATGGAATTATGCAGCGAGCGACGGTGGCAACTTCGAAGAATACTTTCGACACCCTGAACTTTCACCCCACAGTTCAAAGCATTATGTCACGGATTGAACCACAAAATACAGGCGTCGAACCGTTGTGCACTTAACCCTCCAATATTTGCTCAATGATATCGTGGAATCAGTCAGAGTTGTGCACAAATCCGTGCAAACCGCGATGCACACAAAAAGATTTATAAGTTTGGCAAAATGCAGACTATTTACAAGTTCGTCCATTGACTGTCACTCGTTAGTAACGTTTGGACATAATTTTTCAAAACCATCATCAGTTCCTCCTGCAACCTGCCCAACTCTGTCTGCGCAGTGCAAGCGATTGCGAGCCAGTTTCGTCCGCCTTCTAAAATCATTCAAGCTCCAGGTTAACGGACTTCCCCCTCTACTCTGGTGGGCTCGAAGAGTCAAGTCGAATTCATAGTCCATCTGGTCGAGAGCGATTTTGCAGCTTTTATGCGAACGGGCCACCGCATCTGTCCATCAGCAGGGGCCGAAAACTACCGGCCATCTATTCGAGGCCTGGCAGCATAATATGGTCGTTCGTAAAAAGCTCGCAATACCCCCTTTACAATCAGGTGTACCACTAATGTTGGTGACGATATGCATTCCTCACTTGCTCCACGGGCTTTTTCTTGACGACTGTGCGAATGATACAGCGTTCATTCGCCGTCATCTGTCACTTCATCCATATCATGGCAGTGAAAGCGTGCACAGTTGCAGTACTCAACCAGGTCGCCGCCTCAAAGGTAAGTTCAATCTTTAGAAACTCAGTACAATCCACCAAAAAATGTTGAGATATGTAGTAGGGTTATCTCCTTTTTCGTGAGGGGCCAACTTTGGGGTGCAGTATCGAAGGGATGGAAGTGTGCACATTTGACGTGTTCATCTCGCCGTTGAACTCAGCCTGCCTGCGCATTGTTGTAATAGTTTGTGACACAAGAGCGGACACATTTCACAAGCTCGCTTGACGTTACAGTCTACAGCCTGTGCCGTAAGTCTCCAATAAACGCAGTTGCATTGATTGTAAGGTAACCACTGACCACGCGCTAATTGATATCAGGAGACGGTTTGACGGGCGGTTGTCAACTGCGTTAGAAAATCTTATCTGGACGTTTCTGATGACAAAGTTTTCCATTCGGCCACTTTGTACATAGCTTCGCCCTCCTTATACAACTTGTCTCTATTCACCTACTGTAACACAATGTTTTGCCGGTTTATATGTCGTTGTGTAACCTCAGCTTTTATTTGGCGCACTCCACTTGACATAAACCCCTTCTATTCTGTCTTAATTGTCAGGGGGATTCGTGAGATAAATATATAAATTCATTTTGTACTGTTAGTTCAACTTTATTCTGTGAAGTTTCGAACTTTCAGCACACTTTTTACCGTTGGTACTGACTGTCATAGTTGAGATATGTAGCCCATTGTTTTGCAATGTCTTATTGTTTGAGAACTAGTAGTTTTGGAATATTCGATCAAACCTTGCTTCGAATTCGATGGTCGGTATTTGCCCAAGCGCAGCAGAAATGCGGTTCGGTCGTAACGGTTGGTGTACTGTATTTAAACACTTCCCAAATACTTACCACCATTCAGAGCCACTCTCCGCATCCCTGAAGGAGATTCATAAACCAACCAGTGGCAACAAGGAATCGGGATTTGTATTGCGAAGAGCCAAATATTTGAAGGATGAAACTCTTAGCTTGACTTGTCTTGCCACATCTTGTTTCAGATTGCAGTTCCGACTGTTCTGACGTACATACTTAAGAACAACCACTCCATTTATCGGCACTGTTAGAAGTTTCACAACGTCTGAAGTTTATTTTTACACAAATTGCTTTGAAAGCCGCTGTATAATGGTCGCCCTGCAAACAAAATTATTCCACTGATCACTTCATTAATAAATAATCCTATTTGATCCCCGATAAATATTATATAACGATAAGGGAACATGAAACAGCCACTTTCAAAAGTTCAGAACAAAAGCAACCAAGGCAACAGTTCTGAAATACGGTTCACTACGTACACAGCTTACGGTGGCATCCAATACTGGGTTGCCTGAAACAAGGAGGCACATGATGATGGCAGACTTTATTGATTATTTTTGTTGCAGAAAGCATCAGCAAAAGAGATGGAATATCAACATGAATTGGTTCCACTATCTCAAGTGCGTGAAGTGGATTGACTTTCTCATGAACGCGAGTAGCCACATATTCCCAAGGTTTCATGCTGCTTATCTGTCGAACGTTTGCTGCTATGCTGTTAATTCGATTTTTACAACAACTGGTAGATATTCGTCTACCTGAGACTTGCCTTTTGGCTGCACGTTTTACTTCGTTGCTACCTGCGTTTTTGTAAATGGCGATGATAGGTTGATTCGTTAATCTACCTCTTGATGGATACTATCGAGGTCGTTGTCCCCTTCCCTGTTTCGTTTTAACAATCACGTGTACTTGTAGGGGTCTAGCTCAATACAAAGGGTATAAACTCGAATAGTCAGTTCGAAATGCAGCCGCCGAATAGCTCTCTATAGGCAACCCCGATCTACGCCGAACAGGAGCACCAAGGAGACGAGACGCGCGCACCAAAAGTGTATTGCTAAGTAGAATCAATTCAAACAAGTGGTGTTCACTTTGTACAAGAACAAGTGCTGTAGACTATATATAAAAATAAAGCGAAATATGAAAATATGTACAATACCCTATATACTTTGGTGACCTGTTCGTAACCCACCTGAGACCTAGTTTTCTGCAGCTTTTTTGGTGCAGTTTCGGCCTTCGGTTTTTAAGTCGTGTACACGCCACGCATCTTCCCGTTGTCTTTTTTCACAGGACTGCCGTTGGAACCCCTAGTGCGGAAGAACGCTGTCCCATAGTATTTCGAATTTGCACGAAATTGGTTCGCGGGTATAATGAGTGAGCGAAGGTGAACGTCCGGATTGTCTGTTACAAACCCGCCTCAACGACAGCTTTTCTCAAATGAAGTTGATTCATACCGGGTTAAAGGTTCATAAGACCCTATCTCACTTTTCGACACGGCCGTCCTGGGTGCATTTCATCAACAGCCGTTGCAATTGGCTAAACCGTCATGAGATTAGTACGTTGGAGTTTATGACGCATTTCAAACCAGCAGTTTCGAAGGCACTTCTTACACTTTACAGCAGACAGGCCGGAGGAGGCTTCCAGGTCGGTGCAAAAACATCTTCTGAAGCGTCGCTGTAAACGCAGCTCTTTCGCCTACGTAAGGACAACTCTGACCGGTCACTGTTGATCTTGTCTAGTCCGTGCAGCTAACCTACGATCAGTTTGCAGGCTGTATTACAATTCCCAGATTACATAGATCGAGCACCAGTAATGCCACCAGGTCTAATGGATATTCCACGCATATAACCTCTCTTACGATGCCGGAGGGAATGGTTAAGTAGTCAAAAAGTTTGTGTACGCAGGTTCAGCTGGTAAGAGAAATTCGGGTTGCACAAGCCGTGTTCAAGCCTCAAAAACTGATTGGTTATCGAACGACTGTGAAAATGCAGAGAGATGAATATTATTACTGTTGTACGTTTGTCAACATATCTGTAAGTAATGCTCTGGGCTGAACGCGATCACTACGCACTTTCAGGTGATACAGCAAAAATAATAGAGCAATATGATGCAAAATTTCGTCAGCAAAGAAGTCGCAATCAGGGATAAAGCAATTGTTGTCTGAGAAAGAATTTGGTTAACACTCCATTGAAAAATGGTACGTATTTTCCGAAAGAGTTGATCGAAGAAGTTTGATGCTGCATCAACTTACTTTTTACACGGCTAGGCTTAAGCTAACAGTTCAGGGTCGTGCCAGAAATAACGTTCAGAGAACGAGGAACTTCAGATTTCGAAAGACTTCGCCATTATTCAATGTAAGTATCATCCAACCAATACCGAGATAAATCAGTTAGGATGAAGGAGGGCACGAAACGTTGAAATCTGGCAGCCAAAGGGACAGGCTGCTGGGCGGCAGTTGGCTGGTTGTTCGAAAGCGACCGAACGTTGAGAATTTAGCGAACCGTCCAGTTACTGCCGAATTTTGATTGTTCAGAAGCCTTAGAATATTTTCTGGAAGAGCAGGTATTCCTGGAATGAATACCGAAACGTAGTTATAACGTGTTAATCGAGGAAGTGTGAAGTAACCATGTGGGTCATTTTGAATCACATAAATGTAATAGTTTGGCAAATTCTTCCATGCGAGATCAGTAGGTATGCGCTGGTTATTGAAATACATAACGCTGGCGAACAGCCATTTTACTATATAGTGACAACTGAGTGATCAACGGCTAATTCCTCAACGTAATAATCAAGAAATTTCCGACAACGGTTTGCTTCTTTCTCAGCAGTTGAGCCCCTTAATGTTGTTCCACATAATGCTTCCACCCTGACTGTCAAGCAGAAGACGGAGATAATGGAAGCGTTTGTTGCCGATCACGCCTGCTTATCCTGGCGACTAATCGGTCACGGAGTCGAATTGCTAATTGGTCTTTTGAAGATACAACCTAGCTTGTTGGAGTCTGAAGTTCAAGAGTGAGGCACTGATAGCTTGGTCTTCTCTCTTTCCACAGGTGTGGGAAAGTTGGCCCGCGCAGCCACTTCAAAATATACAGATTAAACATTTTAGAGCAGTAGTTAATTCGAGGACTCAGGAGGAAGAATCGTGGATGAATCAGGAGAATGACGCGTTTTTCATCAAGCTACAGACGTCTTCGCCGATTACGATGAGGAACTAAGAACCTTTCTATTCCGCATTCATCGCTGTGCCAGTGGGTCACTACATATGGAGACACTGTAAATAATGTTCAATTTCTCCAACCGAGCTATCAATAGTCAGACTTTCATGCGGGCGGGAACTCATCGTACTAAGTTACAGAAGCCCGTGGTGTCAATTTAGATGAATTCTGTAATGCAGAACCGGAGTAAACTGACTTAGCTCAAGAACACTTCTAGCTTCGACGTAGTTGTAATGGCATTCGTGTTTTAACTATTCAAATATTTAATTCTCAAGGTGCGATTGTATGCATTGCTACCAATTTTACGGCAAAACAAGTTCGATGAGGAATGAGCAGTATGGAAGTCACCATAAGCTATTGTGATACCTAAAAACAAACTCGAACGTTGAAATACAGTGTTTCCGAAGACAAGCATGTTGGTATCTACACCCTCCTCTATAAGCAAGCTCAAAACTTGCGCCCTAATAAGCGAAACCGCGGCATATTGATGATTCAAACAGAAGTTATTAATTTCTTCCAGGGCCACGTAAACATTTGATCGGAAGTAAAAACTTGCGAATCATACGTAAAACTGCGGCGGCAATAATAAGTGTACATTCCCCAGCGTCTTTGTAAGAAACTCGCTGGAATCAGCGCGATCGTTGCAGATGATTACAAGTGATACGAAACAATAAGTAAAACTATTCGTTGACTCGTAAAATCCACCAAAATGAGGCGTGATCAGATTGAACAGACTTGCAGTTTGCAAAGCTTTGGTTCATGCGGCAGTAACTCAAATGGTTTGCGGGTTCCAATAGGTTAAGTCCACGTCATGTAATGTCACATTGATTTGCCTTCTAAAAAGTTACTTACAAACCGACGTTTCGAATAGTCAAGGCCCTGCCGGAGAGTACGTGCGAGCGCATCGACAAAAGACTTCGCTCTTGCCCGATGTAATAGCCCCCAAAAATGTCGAAATAAATCTGCTTGCGTGACGCAGTACGTGGTACGCCAAAATCTCACAATCAATTGAGCAGACTCCAGCGCAGGACTTCTTCGTTTGTTCAAAGACACCAAGAGGGGAAAGTCTCGTCATTACGGACGTTTCGAGTGATATTTTCTCGTAGAAGTTTTCTTCGCACAAGGTGTATTCGTGAAAGCAAGTGGAGGAAAGCAATTTCACGAGTTGAATGGAGAAATGTGGAATGATCACAAGTACTCTGACAAATAACTGTCAGCCAAACCTGAAATTCCTAGGTAATTTCCGTAAACTATCCGATGGTTTTGGAGGTAAATTCACAAAATTACCCTAAAGCTACCCATCGAGTAACTTACACCAGAAATTATTCATTTTATATTTGCCACGCTTTTCAAAATTCTTCCACCAGAAGACAGACGAAACATGCTAACCGTTTACGCATTGTCTTGTATGCACATTACTTTTTCCCAATGTTGCAGAAAAATATGATCGGCTGCAAACAGCAGCCAAAACCTAAGCTTCACTAGTGTCGCCAATATTCTATCTCTTTGCTACGCTTTTTTAAACGATCTAACATTGAAAAGTTTACCGAAAACAGTTCCGGTATCAACGGTCAACACTTTTGAAGCATATAAGCCTATTAGACTCCGTACGGTGATTTGATGTCAGTTCACCCTACGGACACGATGTTAAGACTGAAGTTCATATTTTATAACACACAAAGGTTGCTAGTTGATTAATAGGAGGCTTGCAGGGACAGAGAAGGCGCGCAAGTGGATGATAGAGGTTTTCAATAAGTTCCTAGAAGATATATGGGAGGGGTATTTTTGGTGATTTTTCGCAGTTGTTTTGTGAACAGTTTTTGTATAACAGTCACCTATCGGGTAATATCTGCCAGCATAAATTGTAGTGCAAAGACGTATAAAGATGAAAAAATTATTACGAATGGGTATGTGTATATGTAGATAAATGTATATATGGATTATAAACCTGTTTTTTTCTATGTGAGTGTTCTGAATATAATATAAGCGGAATCTGATATGAGCTGTAAAATATTCCACCATCCTATACGACCGTCAAATCAAATTAATCGACTGAAACACGCTCACCGCGTTGCTCGGGTCCTTGGGGTGGAACACATTTTTTATGACCTCTGACCCTGGGGCTGCGACTGAGGTCTTTACTGGACACTTCGTGTTTTGCACGAACATCTCAGCCTCGCAAGGATTAAAAGTCGTGTTGTATGCAGCGAAGGCAGAACCCTCAGTCCACAGGAGCAAGGTGAGGTCAAAGGTCATAAATCACAACAGTGAAAAGCACGCGATTTCTCTCTTATTATGCAAATGTATGAAATGTTTAATGGTGAAAGGTATAGCACCAAAATGCTCCACCTAATGGAGGAAAAACCGAAGAAAAACTAACAGAAGAGCTTGAAGTTGATGCAACTATTAGGACGCAGGAACTATATGAGATCCTATTACTTCAGTATTAATCTTACGTAAGAAACTCTCGTGAATGATCCCGTTACAGACTATTAGGTTTTCAATTCCTATTTTGCTGCTTCTTCCAACATTGATGGAAATGTGTTACCTCCACCTTTCCCTGTTAACAAAAGTATGTTCCTAAGCCATGTTCCTGTACTGCATAAGCGTCTTTTGATCGAACTTGCATTTTTCGGTGTGAGTAATTCACCACTCAGCTGTTTGACCTC
>LOND01000702.1:58508-68640 GCA_014220965.1 Paragonimus kellicotti | reverse complement strand
CTGAGTGATCAACGGCTAATTCCTCAACGTAATAATCAAGAAATTCCGACAACGGTTTGCTCTAAACAGCCGACACTAGTGCTTCTTTTCGAAAGGGGCCGACTGGAAAGTCTATGGGAATGCGACAGCTGCGATCAATTGTGGGTGATGTTCAACTTGAAATTAACCAAATCCTCGACTACTCATCAGTTGTTATTTTGTCAAAATTTAAATATTGCATCAGGAGGTTATTCACGCCATTTTTCTGTTCTTGAAAGTTAGATGGTTCGACAGACTTGATCGCACTTTGCGGAATACGCACACGATTTCTAGTATCACCGTTAGATTGAAGATGTCTCGGAGCAGTGAGAAGATGTTAACAGTCCACTTCTCCCAGTCCGTTTTCAGACTTCTGTGCAGTGAAACTGGTGTCATTGTCAGTGGTCAGCGTACATGGTACTCCTTTCGACTGAATGTCTATCGCAATGCATTCAGGTGGTGCCATAGTTGCTGACGACGCAAAATATACTTCCGGCTAATGTGGATATGAATTGAATATAATCAAAGCACAGCATTTATCCAAGAGTGAACCACAACAGTCAGCTTGTGTTTGTGCCGGACCTCACATGTCATTGGCCAGGGTCTCCTCTTTGGTGGTCACGAATGCACTTTGTGTAGCTGCCGAGCAGTATTTCTAGGAATATTACGGAAATCAACAGTTAGTTCCAGCAATCAACAAATCAGACAGACAAGTGGTTTCATCTTTTTAGTTCCTAAATGACCAAAAAGTTAATCATCTTTATTGGAGGATAAGGGTGGGAGAACCAGTATACCGTCAAGGTACGATAATCTACTGGGACTCAAAGTAAGCTTATCTCGACCCTTGTTCAATTGCAGAAACGTTCGCTGGACGGCGGGGTCTAAACCACGACGTGATGAGATCAAGATTGCGTGATATAATTTCTGAGTGTCGAGATGAATCGGAAAACGTCCATGTCAGTCACTAGTGGGGTGATTCAAGGAAGTGTCCTGGGACCGTTAATTCTTTCTTATGTATATAAACGACATATGTGAAGTTATAAAGCACGGCAAACCATTCATGTTCGCTGAGGACATCGAGCTTGTTTACACTGTTCCTCCTGGTAAACTCAGTTGTTCGTCAGACAATATAGCGAAAAACTTCCTATCATTGGATTCTAAGTGTCAAACTTGGCGGATTAACTTCTCAGCCAATAAATCTAATAGCGTTACTCATTGTTGTCGTATACCAAAGGACCTTATAAAACTGAACGGCCGTAGTGTAACAACTGCCGTCTCAGTGCATGACCTGGGTATATTCTACTCAAACTTTTTCAAATTAGCAGAACATATATTTTTCCAAGTAGCTCAAACTAGACAAACGGTAGGCTATATTAAGCACTCTTTCTTCCTCTCAGCTGCTGGGCCACACCTTTATAAATCATGCATAAGACCATCATTCTTATCTACTAACCGATGCAAGTCTGATAGGCTGGCCCTGAAAAGTCTCCAACGTGCATCCTCTGGGCTACACAGAACGCTGCCGGACGATTGCATTGGATCATCTTTGGCTAAGTCAACCAAAGCTGAACATTGCACTCATGTATAATCTAGTTTATGGCAATAAATTCACCGTCAATTTCGTGATCCGCTTGCAACATAGTCCAAAGTACAACATCGGAAACAGGGAATTTGCATTGGCGACTTTTGAATCCCGAAAAAAGTGCGTTGAAAGTTTCTCCGCGAGGTATCCATAAATTTGAAACAAACTATCATACGCAATTGGAGCCAGTGAAATCATGCATAAACTTAAACGAAGCTTCAGAAACCTTCCTGACATTAACGAACGTCATGTCCATTTCCCAAACTCTGCCTGCCTGAAGAAGATATCTTTGAAAATGGACCTAGAAACATCTAATAGTGACCCTCTGTACCGCGTAATGTTACGTCACGCACCCTTCGAATTGGTCGAAGCCATCAGTTTCACCATCAGAGCAGGATAGGTGTTTTATGTAGTTATGTTTAAAACCTGCACGTAAACAAAAATACATACCTATCATCAACACATAAGGGTTCCAATAAACAAACGTCCATTTGTCAAATCCTAACCATCCTGGTGCGCCTTCTCTCCATATTTAGTGCTAACCAGCGGTGTTTGGTTACTAATCACCATGCAAAAGCCGCGCACGTTGAAAATGTTTGGTGGACCAAAAAAATACTTGATCTGTTTGTCTCATATGACTGTATAGAAATCTCGCGCTACTATTCGTATTTCTTGCCATCCTAATAAAACACCTGGAAATTTTTCTGTCATTAAACATTCTTTCCAATCTATCAATCGATCACGTACAGCAAATCAACATCAAAATCTGCAGCAATCAAATACAGGAAAACGCTGCTAGTCGATCTAATTTTCATTTTTGCGTGGCTGGTTAGCCAGAAGATTACATATCATAGTTCACATGATCATTCCACGCCCTCCCATTGATCACGTAATTCCTGCCTTTCATTTTTGATTCCACAAATATACATAACGCAGGAAAAAGTTCTACAAGTTCCCGACACTCAGAATCTCCTATTGGTTGAACAATTTGGGAGATCTGCGAAATTCGGTTGGCTTTGGGAAATTAACAGTGTCCTATCCAGATATCTGCGATTTTTCGCAAAAGCTGTGCTTTTCTGTCTCTCGTCTTCCCGACAAGGATTTGTACATTTCTGGAGGCTACTTACACCAAACAACGGCGAAACTAATTCACCTCTCTCTTCGCGACCCTCAAATACCTACTTCCTACACTCCTTTGACTATAAGGTTATGGATCACCTTGTGAAATGCGAATCGATGTAACTACTCACTTTTTCACCGTCTTTGGGAGATTATGAAGACAATGTATTTGAAAGCATGTCTTAGATGCATTTTCATTTTATCGCTATTAACTATCTCTTTTGTTGCATTATCCACACAACTGGTTTTTTTACTATCATTAATAATGTGTGTGGTATGCATTTATGTGCATCACCTTGCAGTATGTACGTTATCACCCTTACTCAGGCGTGCTTCTCACAGATGGATTGAGAAATATACCGTTATTATTATTAGTGAGATCAGTCTGCTGGATTTACTAGTGAGCGACAATTTTACATTCTCCAACATTCTGGGTAATGCGTGCACAGTAACGCACATGAATGGAGGGATGTTGATTTTCCAGCGGTTTTGTGAACACGCAATAGATCAACTGTCAGGTGGGGTGTGAGTAAGCAATAGAAATACAGATGTTTACAGCGAACTGTTTTTGAGTGGAGCCAGACAGCTGGAAGCGGTATGAACGTCATATGTCGCTGATGGCTAGATGTTTCCCGGGACACATTCAAAAATTTCATCGGATACTGTAAGTGTTTGAAGACGGATATTGTTTTTGATAGCGTAATCTAACTGTTTAGACCCTCTTTGAGACTCTGTGTGTCGTTACTGGCTGTGGTTTGATTTGGAATTTTATTCCAAATATGAGTATTTTACAAAAAGAAAGTTGGCTTCTATTTTATTACGAGCTAGCAAGGTTGGTAAAGTGGAGCATTTGTTTATTAGACCACATGGGGAGCTATGTTGTTAGTGAACGGCAAACGCTGTAGTGATTGCGTTCGAAGGTGTCCGTTTATTTGAAATTATAATGTTCAGCTCTAGACTACGTAACCAAAGTGGATCAATATCAAGTTTTGACAGCGTTCACTATAGGTAAGTGAGGATGAATATCCTAGCAAGCTTTTGGTGAATGATCGTTGGAGATTTTCTAAAACAAGCCTATCAGATTTGCGTAGGTGACAGTAAATGAAGGTGCAATACTCGAGTTGAGGTCGAACAAACTTTGTAGAAAGTCAGCCTCTCAGTCGGCAGACTGAACGTCCGTTTGGTACAGCTTACTTCCCTTTCAGTTTTGAAACCTGGAAGCATTCTTTTCCAGAGGAACTGAGGGAGTATGAATACGGTAGTCCTATCACGTGAACCAAAGTGGCGATATCAATATTATGGCTATCAATTAAGAGAAAACCAATAGATATTTGCTAGTCCTAAAAAATCGACTTTCAAAGTTCAGCCGTGAAAATCCGAATCATCCCTATCCCCCAATTGTTTACTCCTATATACCCTACCTCTCCTGTTTCTGGTCGTTAGTCGGACCTTAACACAGATATCTCCGTCTTATCGCGCAAACCTGATAGCTGTGAGGATGGCCAATTGCATGTTACTATAGTTTGCTTGAGTGTTGCCTGCGTCACCTTTTTGGAGCACCGCTCGTTACCAGTTTTCGAACTTCCTGACTGCAAGAAAGAACTACGTTGGAGATGAATGTCTCACTGTATGTTCATAATTAATCGTTAAACTGTTTGACACCAAAATATGATTTCTTTCCCGATAACGATCCGTCGATCGAAACTGTTGAGGTTGTCTAATTATTAATCTTTGATAATTTGTTCAGTAGTACCGTAGCATTGTGATCCAATCTTGTTTTAACTATTCGAGATCGCTGCACGTTGCTCAAAGTTTTTTGGAGGATTGCACACTAAGTAATATTTTTTTGCTCGCTGAGAGCATCATCAGCTAGTTTCCGAACCACGACTGCAGTGATGCAAGTTCTTGTCGTATATTATTTTGTAGACAGAGTGCGATGCTGGTGGACTGGCGGAGTTTCCAAACGGTTTCGATGTCATCAGCAAATAGAAAATACTTGCCATATTTGATAACATCGCATAAGTCGTTTATATACATGAGGAGAAGCAACAGTTTCAGAACGCTCTTCTGAATCTGACCACTAGTCATTGGTTTACGTATTGAGCAGTGCTGTTCCGTTTTGATTGTTTGGGTGCGGCCATTAAGATATGATTGAAGACAGCTATACAATATACCTTGAATGCCAGTAGACGCTGTTTTGTTCAAGCGGCACTCACGAGGCACACGATCAAAAGTACTTTGCACGTCTACAGCACGATAATCGTCACATTTACTGCGCTGGCGCATACTGATATATGGTTCGAGGATTCTAACTGACATGTCTTGCAAATATGCCTACTAACTGTAGAATGCCGGTGGTCCTAGCGCATTAGGTAGTGAACGTGGTAATGCACAGTTTAGATCACACGACTACAAACTCCCTGTAAATGACAGCAAGTATGCATCCCACCCTATGAGGACCGTGGAAGCCGATTCGTGGGAGTTGTTTAACTTGTCTTCCACGATTACCATCAAATAACTGCTGAAGGGGGATTTGCACAAAATGTGATGCTTAGAGCAGTCTTTCCCCACGCAGATGGGCACGCTTTTCCACCGTCTTACAGGGTCTATATAAGACCACCTCTGGAGCGTGTCAACCAACCTATAAAGCAATTTTTCACCTTAATGGCTGACCAGAATCGAGGAAATCCCGACAGAAAGCCCAAGATGCCTCGACCTCGGGCTTTCGATAAGAAAGTTATTTTCTTACGAGATTATCAATGCTTGGAATGAACTTCCGTTTGTCGTTGTTGGTTGCTCGCCCAGACACGGTTTTGAAACGTTACTAACTTCCCATTAACTTAAGACATGGTTAGCTCGGCAAGTCATTCCGGACCTCACTGGCTGTCCCAATCCTCGAGCTCAGTTCTTGACCCTATGTTCAGTGACTGCCTACAACTCAACAATTCGCCGAAACTGGAGGTCACTATCCAGACAGATACGTCCTACTGGAAGAAAGACGTTACCGCCCTGGATGTTATCCAGAGGATAGCATCCAAGATAGTTGAAAGTCTTTTTCTAGTTCGATGAGGACCGTCCGTCAAAAGTGAACATATTCCCCTCAGCTAACAAGTGTTTGAGTGGCGACCGATACTGACTTGAAAAATCCCATGTCTCCCGGATCACCTTGACAAAAACCTGTCTATCATCGCTGATGCGACGAGTCCCACGAGTCATAAGTACAAACTTTCTGTGCCACGCAGCAACCTCTTATGTGGACAACAGTCATGCCATTCGAGGCCGTTGGATGTTGAATGAACCGGCAACGACGACTGTCCTGACAACAACAGCGGATGAATTTGAAGAGCAGTCAGATACATAGGGGGGTATATGCACATTGTGTGGTATGAGAAAAAATCCGTGAAACGAAGAGGAATACTTGGATAGCGACCGAGCTCCTCCAACCTCCTTGGAAAGTTAAAGAAGCTTCATTTATAGTTTCAGCTGGTTTGAGCGCCTATGTGAAACTCTAACCTCACTTCAGTTGGGACAAAATCGAAGGCCCCCGAATCGCTTCAACTTACTGATCTATTGAAGTGTGGTTGGCAGTTTTGTTACCGCGAAGGTGTGAACGACTTTTAGAGTGAAGGAAAACTTAATAATTAACGATCTCAATTCAGCGAACAGAACGTCGTTAAAGCAAACCAAGCGAAAGTCTTCTGGAGTGCTCGAGATGACCACAGGAACTCACAGCTTATTGAACTTCCAGAATAAAGTGGTTTCACAAGAACGTCCTTGAACGGGAAGATCCGGAGGAAGGGAAGATCAGCCGAGGTTTATACCACCTTTATGTTCTCCTGCAGTTTCGCTGGTAATTAATCATCCGAGGAGACGGAAGTAACCAACGTATTGGTGGAGATAGGCACGCAGGTTGTTCTCGGAGGATATGTGGTTCCAGGCGAGAGTGGAGATTAGGAAGTTTGCTTCAACTTGGCGCTTTCGGTCAACACTGATGTTGTGGGTTCTTCCCAGCAATCCGAGGGCGCTTCATTCTCTGTTACGAAAAAGGTCACGTTTGTCGTTTTGTCAAACATAACCCTTGTTCTCAGTCTCCCAAGTGATACCACAACCTTTCCTAATGATATCTTGGTAGTTTTTAACAAAGCCCACCAGCGTAGGCTACGTTTTTCTAGATCCAGCGATAAGGAGAAGTTCAGCGTTGTCTCAGCATGCTCTCACTGGGATGAATCAGTTGGAACTTGCCCCTAAAAACCAATTTTTCCCTTCCAGAATACCTCGTGATTCAAACTCCTAGCGGATTCCACAGTTTCCAAGCCGTTGTCCCTCAAGCAGTCGGCACCTCTGGAGAGAGCAAATATTGCATGTTCGTTCATTGAACTGAATTCTGATTTTATGCTAGATAAAGTCCACTGTCTCCACCAGAGCTCACCACCGTGATCACATGAACTGCGCTGAGGTTTCAAGGTGTCATGTGGCCACACTTGAACGTGTCTTGTTTTCGCCCACAGGCGGTGTCGTGAAGCGGGATAAAAGTCCGCGTACATGAGCTGCAGCCTTCTCTGAATGGGTAACCCGATTAACAAAGCTGGGAAGGGTTTGCCCGTTCACTGGCCGGCAGTGGAAAACTTAGCAGACAAAGCTTCACGAGCTTTTTAATATTGATGATTTCGCCGAAAGCAATTTCGGTACTCGTATCCAACGCTCTTGAACCTTCTCAACACCGTTAATAAATTTTTATAAGTATTCCGCGCAAGCAGAAAAGTTATAGTCCGGCTTTTTACACTATTAAACATGTCCACATCTTTCGCCACCAAACTTGTTCGCCAAAACAACCAAATTCAATTTAAGCCATTTCAGCAATTTTTCCACGGTTCGGGTTTAGGTGCCCACGTTGCTTGGATCCAGTCAGTTTGTCCGTTTCCACGTCAGAGATTTCTGTTGACCTGAAATGGCAGTCATTGAAAACAGGGTGTAGCACCGCTGTTGGAGGTTGCAAAGAGCACCAAAATAAGACTGGAATATTAATCTGACGCAACGGAGTGAAATACTGATCCAACAATTTATCAAATAAGTGGGATTCCAAAAACACTCTAGAACGGTCCCTTAAATGGCGGCTAACTACTCTCATCGAGGATCGCTTCAGTGGTGGAAAGACTTGTGAGAGAATTACCGTTGACCAAGGAGAGGTTCGGGGTCGAAGCTTATGGAGCTTCTTGTCGTGACCCCTCCGACTGTTATCGACTACTGGGGTGAAGAATTGCTGCACGAGTCCTGCGCTAAAGAAAATGTGCGTAAGGATTAAGTCACCGCGGGATTAAAAAACTTGAAGTGGATAAATATCATAGTTATCAATACGAGACTCAAGAAAAACTCCGCGAGCCGATGACCACTTTAGTGGCTACACGCTGGACGCGTTCAACGGCATGTATGTCTTTTTTCACAACGTTGCATACGACTTGACTAGCATACTCTATCAATGGTCTTATGTAAACCCCGTGAAGCATTTGAAGGGCATGCTCACCTATGCGGGGGAAGGTCCTCTTAACCACTACATGTCTCAAAATCCTTTTGGCAGCCATTCATTGGTGAAAGGAGAGAGATAAATCAGACGACAGTCAAACCCCCCGATCGATTTCAAGGTCAAATTTCGTGTAAGCTTCCGGGTGCGGGTTCTTCTTTCTCAGCAGTTTTGAACCCCTAATGTTGTCCACATAATGTTCCACCTGACTGTCAAGCAGAAGACGGAGATAATGGAAGCGTTTGTTGCCGATCACGCCTGCTTATCCTGGCGACTAATCGGTCACGGAGTCGAATTGCTAATTGGTCTTTGAAGATACACCTAGCTGTTGGAGTCTGAAGTTCAAGAGTGAGGCACTGATAGCTTGGTCTTCTCTTTCCACAGGTGTGGGAAAGTTGGCCCGCGCAGCCACTTCAAAATATACAGATTAAACATTCTTAGAGCAGTAGTTAATTCGAGGACTCAGGAGGAAGAATCGTGGATGAATCAGAGAATGACGCGTTTTTCATCAAGCTACAGACGTCTTCGCCGATTACGATGAGGAACTAAAGAACCTTTCTATTCCGCATTCATCGCTGTGCCAGTGGGTCACTACATATGGAGACACTGTAAATAATGTTCAATTTCTCCAACCGAGCTATCAATAGTCAGACTTTCATGCGGGCGGGAACTCATCGTACTAAGTTACAGAAGCCCGTGGTGTCAATTTAGATGAATTCTGTAATGCAGAACCGGAGTAACTGACTTAGCTCAAGAACACTTCTAGCTTCGACGTAGTTGTAATGGTATCGTGTTTTAACTATTCAAATATTTAATTCTCAAGTGCGATTGTATGCATTGCTACCAATTTTACGGCAAAACAAGTTCGATGAGGAATGAGCAGTATGGAAGTCACCATAAGCTATTGTGATACCTAAAAACAAACTCGAACGTTGAAATACAGTGTTTCCGAAGACAAGCATGTTGGTATCTACACCCTCCTCTATAAGCAGGCTCAAAACTGCCTATAAGCCGAAACCGGCGCATATTGATGATCAAACAGAAGTTATTAATTTCTTCCAGGGCCACGTAAACATTTGATCGGAAGTAAAAACTTGCGAATCATACGTAAAACTGCGGCGGCAATAATAAGTGTACATTCCCCAGCGTCTTTGTAAGAAACTCGCTGGAATCAGCGCGATCGTTGCAGATGATTACAAGTGATACGAAACAATAAGTAACTATTCATTGACTCGTAAAATCCACCAAAATGAGGCGTGATCAGATTGAACAGACTTGCAGTTTGCAAAGCTTTGGTTCATGCGGCAGTAACTCAAATGGTTTGCGGGTTCCATAGGTTAAGTCCAACGTATGTAATGTCACATTGATTTGCCTTCTAAAAAGTTACTTACAAACCGACGTTTCGAATAGTCAAGGCCCTGCCGGAGAGTACGTGCGAGCGCATCGACAAAAGACTTCGCTCTTGCCCGATGTAATAGCCCCCAAAAATGTCGAAATAAATCTGCTTGCGTGACGCAGTACGTGGTACGCCAAAATCTCACAATCAATTGAGCAGACTCCAGCGCAGGACTTCTTCGTTTGCTCGAAGACACCAAGAGGGGAAAGTCTCGTCATTACGGACGTTTCGAGTGATATTTTCTCGTAGAAGTTTTCTTCGCACAAGGTGTATTCGTGAAAGCAAGTGGAGGAAAGCAATTTCACGAGTTGAATGGAGAAATGTGGAATGATCACAAGTACTCTGACAAATAACTGTCAGCCAAACCTGAAATTCCTAGGTAATTTCCGTAAACTATCCGATGGTTTTGGAGGTAAATTCACAAAATTACCCTAAAGCTACCCATCGAGTAACTTACACCAGAAATTATTCATTTTATATTTGCCACGCTTTTCAAAAT